>NMUG010012666.1:0-10304 GCA_002855965.1 Monotropa hypopitys
TGGAATATCCATGTACACTTCTTCTTCCAGATCTCCATGTAAGAAAGCGTTCTTAACATCAAATTGATGAAGAGGCAACTTATGATTTGCTGCTAGTGATAGAAGAATTCTGACAGTATTCATCTTAGCAACTGGCGCAAATGTTTCCTGATAATCAACTCCATAAGTTTGTGTGAACCCTTTAGCCACCAACCGAGCTTTATATCTTTCAATTGAACCATCAGACTTATGTTTGATTGTAAACACCCACTTGCATCCCACAGTCTTGTGTCCTCTAGGTATCTCAACCAGTTCCCAGGTGCCATTTTTGCGGAGAGCTTTCATCTCCTCAATCATAGCATGTTTCCATTGAGGGTCAGTGAGTGCATCCTGAACATTGTTATGAGTAGACACAGAAACAAGTTTTGAAACAAAGGCTTTATAGGAAGGAGACAACCGACTATATGACACAAATTAAGAGATCGGATGTTAAGTACAAGCTCTAACACCTTTTCGAATGGCAATAGGAGCATCTAAGTCAAGAGAGTTACGCAGATTAGTTATAGAGGCATCTATATCATGAGAGTTCGAAGGATTACCTGAGCCTTTATCACAAGGAGTAGGAGAAGCCAATGGGACAACATGAATGATCTTGTCTTTTTTCCTCCTTTGATAGACTTTAACTTCTTGGTTTGAATTTCTTTCTGGTTTGTTCTCAGGAAGCTTTGAAAATTGATGTTGTCTCATGAGTTTGATGTTGTGTCTCATGAGTGTCAATTATTCCTTCCTCATCCAATACCTTAAAAGGATTAGATACAGGGATGCTGAAAATAGTGGGCAATTCTTCGGGCTTTTCAGGCACAGGCAACTCTTCGATCCTTTCTTTCTCCCCCTGAAGAGGTGTCTGGGAATGGAAATAAGATTGAGATTCGAAGAAAGTGACATCTATAGATACGAACCACTTCCTAGTGGTTGGATGATAACACTTGTAACCTTTTTGGGTAGGAGTGTAGCCAAGGAAGATGCACTTGAGTGCGCGGGGATCAATTTTGTCGCGACTTGGAGCATGATTATGTACAAAGTAAACACAACCAAATATCCGGGGAGGAATAGAGAATGAAGCAGGGGATTTGGAAAGTACTTCGATAGGGGTGCGTTTTTGTAGAACTTGAGTAGGAAGTCGATTGATAAGGTAGGCAACAGTTAGGACTCTTCCCCCTAATAGGGCTTAGGGACCTGCATAGAGAACAACAATGAACGAGCAGTGTCTAGGAGATGACGATTCTTGCGCTCAGCCACTCCATTTTGTTGTGGAGTGTTGGTACAAGATGTCTGATGAAGAATGCCATGACTTGAGAAGTAATGCTCAAGTCCAATTTTTAAATATTCTCCCCCATTGTCGGAACGAACAATTTTTATGGGAGCACCAAATTGTGTACATACCATCTTGTGGAAGTTTTGAAAAATAGAAAACACCTCACTTTTATCCTTCCTCAGATAAACCCAAGTCACACGAGAGTAATCATCAATAAATGTGACAAACCAACGATAACCTTTAAGCGACTAGGACCCCAAACATCAGTATGGAGAAGAGAAAAAGGAACAGAATTGATTTTATGACGAGGAAAAAAAGAAGCACGGTGGTGCTTTCCAAGTTCACAAGATTCACATCTAAAGGTAGAGATATTTTTATTTGTTAATAACGAAGGAAATAAAAACTGCAATAAAGAAAAAGAAGGATGTCCAAGTCGTCTGCGCCATAACATGATATCTTCAACTGCAGAATCAGATAATGTGGTGTGATGGGCCAATGGTTGGATAGTGTGGCTTCTTGTCATGGGATCCAAAAGATAAAGACCATTCTCTGCTCTACCACTGCCAATCGTCCTCTTCGTGATAAGATCCTGAAACACACAATGAGAAGGAAAGAAGATTACACTACAGTTTAAGTCATGAGTAAGACGACTAATGGAGAGAAGATTAGTCGCAAGATTAGGGACATGTAACACCGAAGTTAAGGACAAGGTAGAAGTGACACGAACTAAACCTTTACCAGAAACCGAAGTGACGGTTCCGTCAGCTATCCGAACTTTATCTTGACCTAAATATGGGGTATAATCAGAGAAAATTGTTGACAAACCAGTCATACGATCAGAAGCTCCTGAATCAATGATCCAGGGAGAAGTAGTATTGCTATGGAATGCACCCACTGACGTGGCCAGGTTACCTGAGTGAGCAAAAGACGATGAGGCACCAGCAGATGAGTCTAGTCGTGTCATAAAGCGGCGGAGCTGCTCCATCTCAGAAGATGAAAGGGGTGTAAGAGCAATGTTACGAGCCCTGGGTAGAACTCGCCCCTGAAAACCGTCTTGCAAGTGGAGGGTGCCCAAAGACTTATATCACACAACACTCATCCCATAGTAGGCGATGTGGGATGTAACAGGCCACCACGATCCGCATCCGACGACCACGGCGGCCCACTCTATCGACACTGACCCGATGGTAGCCCTTTTCTCTTTGGACGGCTTCACTCACCTATCAGTATTCAACACCTTTTTAGTGTTTTAATCCAGCCTATAGGTCGCCCCTTCCGTGCCACGAATCGTAGTGTAGTGATTGGCTCTGATACCAAGTTAATTTCTAATTCTAACTTGAATAATCTTATTAGAGTCTAAGCTCAATATTTATACTACAACCAAGGCCATTATTTAGGAAACTAAATAATGTGCAATAATTATGAATAGGAAAGCTATAAACTAGGAAAGAAAAAATGGTCAACATGACCTAATAAAAAGATATGAAAAATAAATGTGATTTCCATCTAAATAAATGTGATTGCCAATTATGATTGCCAACAGTTATACGGTACAGAATATTGGGTGACTAAGAAACAACATGTGAATAAGATGAATGTAGTTGAAATGAGAATATTGAGATGGGTGTATGATAAAACTTCGCAAAATAGAATTATAAACGAAAACCTGCGTGATATGGTAGGGGTAGCACCGCTGGAAACTAAGATAAGAAAAAATAGATTAAACTGATTTGGACATGTCTATAGTAGGCTTGTTGGCGCAGAAGTTAGGAGTGATAGGGTTATGATTGATGGTAGCATAAATTGACTTTAGGAGCGGTTTGTAAGGATATAAGTTTGTTAAGTATAACGGAATACGATGCACTCGACAGAGCACATTGGGAAAAAAAGATTCATGCAGTCGACCCCAATTGATTGAGATTTAAGGCTCAGTTTGGTTTGGTTTGGTTTGGTTTGGTTTGGTAAGTGTCCGACTCTTGGATACACAACCGTATCTGATTCACGTACCCATGTCCGTGCAACGTAGGTGAGTGTTGCCTCAATATCTCTACAATGTTTTTATGTTTTTGAACATAACTAAAACCCAATAACTTGAACTAAAGGAAACGATTTCTGGAAAACACTTGATTTGTTAATCCAACAATCTCAACAATGTAATCTTACAACCGACACACTTGGCCGAACAGTTGTGTAGATGCAATTAAGTGCAGTGAGATTGTGTTCAACTCCTATACAGAGGAAGTTGAAATACGTGAGTTTGAATAGTATAAATTCTTTTAAAGTATGACGGGAAAAACATTGTAATCTCACAATATTTACGACACAGAATGCTTGAATGGAAAGGAAATTAATTATGAATGGAACGTTGCAAATGTGGAACTAAGAAAAACTTCATACCTTCACAGCATGTTCAGCAGATTTACGGGCGTGGTCAACATGTTCAACTCTTCTCAACTCATTGTACTTTTTCATTGGGAAAGTAGCAACATCCCCCACAGCATATACATTAGGCACACTTGACTTGAAGGAACTGTCAGTCTACATTCAAGAAAGGAAAAATCATAATCTAATCCTTGAAGATACAAACGAGAATATCTGAATGTCATCCCCCCCCAAAGCAGTGTAGTTTTTGTTTTAAGTGTCTGTTAGGTAACGCACATGTCTTCCTCTAGCCAGAAATGAAAGCATGTTCAGAACTTTGTTTTTTCTTCTGAAAAATGGCAACAATTTTTGACGTTTTCTAGAAAGCAGAAGCAACAGATTTTTTGCTTTGCCTTGCTGTGACAAGTGATTTTCTATTCCCTGAGCAAATGACTCTTGGTGTGAAATCAGAATTTACATACTTTTTCCAGGAAAAAGAAACTTGTTTCTGGTTTTTTGTAAACATAAAACAGAACATTGACAACACAAATGAACGTATTCAATGAGTAAGGCCAATAACCTGTTATCAGTAAGTACTAACAAATGAATGACTCAAGTTAATCCTATAGAACAACTTCCATGAACATCTCAAGACAAAAAAACAAATTCACACTTTGCATGGCTATCTCCTGATAAAATGAACTTCGTGCACCAAATAACTTGCTCGAAATGGGAATTTAGTTCCTTTTGAAATAACCTTAACCAAAGGAACAGAAAAAGAAGTGATCAATGAAAATGCAACTAAAATAGATTTGTTTTTTTCAGTCTCATGTAAGGCTGACTTGTTAATGAAATGTGACAACATATGCCATGCACTTATCTCTAAAAAAACCCGTCATCTTGAGTAAAATTTTAGGCCACTCAGTTGAGATTTCCATAGAAGATTACCAAAGCAACTTAAGAGGGACAATAA
Source organism: Monotropa hypopitys (assembly GCA_002855965.1). Classification (NCBI taxonomy): domain Eukaryota; kingdom Viridiplantae; phylum Streptophyta; class Magnoliopsida; order Ericales; family Ericaceae; genus Monotropa; species Monotropa hypopitys. Next base: position 4,629 of record NMUG010012666.1, read on the forward strand.
CAAAATTTTTTAAGAACACAAACCTTGATTCCACCTTTTTCCTCTTCAACCTGTCCTTTGAATAACCCTGTAAGAGGTCTACCTCCAACACCAACAACAACAATGTCTGCTTCAAGCACCCTACCATCCTTGAGTTTTACTTCCTTCACCTTAATGATGAGACAAAAAATTGAAGTACAGACTGCTTTCTAAACTTTAAGGATGTCATTACAACAAAATAAAGGTTTTATATGAGTATATACCTCCCCATTTACATCCGCAGTAAAACCAACAGCAACAGTTCCCTTAATAATTTTAATTCCCTTATTGTCATAGTAACCTTCATAGAAAGCAGCTATACCTGCTGTGAAAAGCCGAGGCACTGCAAACAAAATACAGAGTGTCACCATACCAAGGATTCACCTGAAGTTTCAAGTAAAGTAAAGCAGTATCTTCAACTATACATGGCATCGTGACACAATTTAAAGCAAGAAGATTACAAATCATGTAAGGTTGCATCACGATTGTACATATACTTACTGCACCAAGGTTCTGGGTAAACCATGCAGACATCAAGATTGTTCAATTTCATCACTGCACTCAGCTCAAGACCTATGTATCCTCCTCCAACAATCACAACCTTCCCATTATTCTTTGCTTTAATTGCTTCTACAAGCTTATCAGCATCATCAATTTCTCTTAGGTAGTAGATGTTTTTGGAATCAGCTCCTTGTACCCCAAAGTCTGTCAACCTGATAACCTGCAGAGAACAGACCCATTTGTTTTTTACATTTCAGTTGTTACAAGAAGACAGGAAAGTGGATGAAAATATTAAGAGGAATTCTACTAACAGAGGAACCAGTTGCAATGATCAAAACATGGTATTTGAAAGATTTGCCAGCAGCACTAATGAGAGTCTTCGAAGCCAGATCTGCTTTCACTATTTCTGTGCCAAGGATCAATGAAATTCCTGTGCCAACAAGTCAAGCTTCCATAAGGAACTTACGTGTTAACGCTCTCATTGAAAGACATTAAGCAGAAACTTCAAGAAGATGTGAAGAAGGGTCATCATCGATATATAAATCACTTGGACATGCGAGCAAATAAGTATCACCTTTCTCGGCGTACCACTCGGGGAGCAGCCTCTCTCCTCCACTTCCAACACAGACATGAAACCCTGGAAGTCTTGCAGGTGCTATAAAATAGATTAAACTGTGAAGTTTGGCTTGAAGAACAAGATACCAAGCAAATTAATTGGAAGTTCAAGAAGAGAAGCAACTGCTAATCACGTAAAAAAAGAATTTATACGTCACAGTTAAGCATAACGCAAAACATTACAAAGTTGCCAATTTTTCACAAATTTAGTCCTAGCAGTTACTTGAATCCAAAGTCGATTTCTAGGAGTCCAAAAGGGAAGGGGTTACTACATCACAAGTGAAAGAAGAAGGCAGAAATCCACTACAGTTGTACTTCGTCTGTAAAGATGACTTACATTCAGGAAACAAGTAGGCCTTGCTAAGAGCTGGGCGTTCATAAGGAGCAACCTATAGTAGCAAAAGAGCACGTGTCAGAATACATGCATTACTATTACAGTTAAAGATATAATGAATGTCTAAATCAGCAGTTGAAGCTCTAACTTCCTTAAATGAAACTATGGCAGATCTAATGGTCACGGTCAACTGGAGGGAGAATGATGCAGACCGTATAGCTGAGGAGTATTGGGAGGCTGTCGCAATGACCTGAACATAACATCAACATTTTATTGCGTCCGTTCTTTTGATTTGTGAGCGCGGCTGTGCATATTCTGGGGCATCCATCTACACAGACATGATCACATCATCAAGAGGATCATTTTCGACTATTCGGTGAGCTGAAACAAAGTCTTCCCGCGCTTCAGTCTTATGCTCGATAAAAGGAGGTTCTGTTCGTTCTTTGGCTCCTTGAGCGCGACCAGATGTCTTTTCGTACAAATAACTTCACAGACGTGAGCGCAATGACGAGACGATCATTTTCAACCACTTGGGAAGCTGAAACCTAGTGTTCTCGCGCTCCAGGATTCGGGGAAGTTCTGGTCGGCTATTATTTGTCTGCTCGGCAAAGGATATTTCAGCTCGGCAAAAGATATTTCAGCTCGACAAAGAGTTTTTCTTGCGCATCATCAGTTCGGGTCCCCATATTGTAGTGTTGCCGCACATCTTGGATGTGGACTGACCCGTTTTGTGTTCTGAGCCAGTCTTCTCGTTTCTTTTGGGGCAGTCCAACTTGATTAGGGCTTTGTCGTTTCTCTTTCTTTTAAACCCAACTTGTTTAATGGCAGAGAGAGATACAAAAGGAAGAAGATTACACCCTTGAGGGGGACCGGCATTTTTCTGGTAACAGACATCTGTCAATTTTCTCTCTCAAACTCTGTGTATTCTCTTCAATTAAGGATTAAATTATTCATTCCTTGGACTAACTTAATCATCGGAGGGTCTTCCAAGCCATAGTGGCGGGGGGTCTTCTAACCATTATTTGTGGTTGCAGAAATATATAGAGAGTGGATTAAGCATGAACATATGGAAAGAAGGAAGAAAGAGTTCAAGTCATAAAAGTCAAAGGTCAAAGCAGTATCCTTGCTGGTTAAGATTTATCCACGCACACCAGCATTTATTTCTCTCCTCCTAGTACCTAAAACTATGGAAGATTGATTGAACTGTAAATCAAGAATAAGTTAATATCAACAGAAAATGATGAGAAGGGTGGGCATTAATGGCATTGATAGGCATATTTTTGTCCCTGTTCGAGCAGAGACGCAAAACAGCTTGCTTGTTTAAGATGCAAAAGGTGAAAATTCATACAGCATAAACTGTTATTGCATGTACATTCGACAATCAAGTCAAGTGAAATTTGAATTCCTTGATACGATGTGATTGTAGTCAACTATTTCATATTCTAATATATGACCAAACAGAAAACTAAAACTTTCAGATGAGCAGTGAAAAACTTCATTCTCTTCTAAAAAATAAAAAACGATTCACGGGTAGCCTAAGAGGGTGCAATGTCCATGTCTGAGAAGGTGCAATAAGTATATTTGGCACATTGAAAGGATTCACAATTATTCTGTTTATTTGTTTAGAACTGGATATGCCTTCGACACTTTGGGGTGCACGTACTTTGCATGATAAATTGAATTCATTGCGAGTTTAAAGTAATTAACTCGCAATTCAATGATTCAAATCAAAACCACGTGAATTTATATCAATTAATCTCTCTTCCTTGAGATTTTAGAAACAAAAATAATAAAACTTCAAATTTTTAAGGAATAGAACCCTCTAAAAACAAATATTAAGATCTCTTCCTCGTACTTGTTCTCTAAGATATAAAAATGCAGACCAAAGAGTCCTTAGTTCTTACTGCAATGCTGAAATAACATTACTATTAAATTGTAGTGCAAAATGGGAGAAACAGAAAAGGTTTTCATTGCAAGGGTAAAGGCATTTTAGTTTGTTCTCGTGATCCTGACGAGTTGTACCCTCATCTTCGTTTTTAAATTGCGGTGATCAGAAGTCTGTATAATATCTTACTTTTTACTAACTTCTAACATCATGAGGTGTTCATGTGTACGAAATCATAGAACGGAGAAAAATAACATACCGACTCTTTGGAAATAATTGCAAGCTCGCCTGGCTTAACTCCCTGTTTTGCAAATTCCCTTGCAGCATATCCCTGTCAATGCGACCATGTTATTTCAGGAATTTAACTTACAAACAAGGCGTACAATCTAATGAAATAAATAAAGTCCTAAATTTTATGCCATCAGTGTCGCAAACAACCCATTCAACTGGTACACAGGTTAGAACTTGTCCGTCAAAGACGAAAAGTTAGTAAAAGTGTGACGACAACAAATCCATACACCAATTTGACAACCCCCGCACACGACTCATTATTCTTTTACTGTTAAATTTCACCCACTGTTATGCCTCTTATGGCATATTCTATCAACAACCATCCGATCTGTCCAATCAGATGTAAGTTGACACCAACTAAAAAGGCCTACAATTGCCCGACGCACGTCATGTTTGGTAGCCAAGATAATACATAGAAAGAAAGAGGAAAGTATAAAGTGCAAGGTTCTCAGTTTTCCATCTCTAGCTAATTAAACATTCAACTCAATTCCGATTATAAACTTTGATTTCTGATGTTAGGAATTATATTATATGTTTTGCAATTTCTAGGAATTAGTCTAACATTATTTAAGTTTCCTATCTTAGCGTTTTTACAAATTATTAGAATATTTTTATTCTTGGTAATTTTCTATATTTAGGCTTGATTTTGATTATCAAGCAATTTCCTTTTATATTTTCTTTCCTAGTTTGCATAGGATTGCGATTACCTTTTCTAATTTGATTCATAGTTTGTGTAGGATTGTGATTTCCTATAAATATCGTTGTAAGCCTTATGGCTAAGAGATGGAATATTATTGAATACAAAAACGATACTCAATTATCGTGTATTCTTGAGTTTAAACAAAGTTTAGGATTGTCATTGCTCTCATTCTCTCAAAATCATACGTTTCCCTGCATTAGTTGGTACCGGAGCTTACTTTGCGATCTTGACTATGGTCGAAGAACATGCTGGAGGTTGAGGTGGACGAGGAGGTCGTATGGTTGCTCTTAAGGATGTCTATGAATGAGACGACATGGCGTGAGAAGCTCGAACGGAGGATATACTGCAATGTCTGGAGATAATGTTTGGGGCAACGATGCAACGCCACAAGGCTCTAGAACTTCGCAGCCCACCTCACCGGCATCCAACCAACCCTAATCCTCATAAGGAGGAGTTCTCGGATGATGAAGACACTGGTACATTCGTTGGCAATCGTCATCCATGGATACGGGGTTGCGAACTAGTGGTTGAAAATCATGATTCTAATCTCTAGGAGTCCAGTTTGAAAATCGAATTGCCAGAGTTCTAGGAAGATGCGACACCAAAAAAATTTCCAGATTTTGTTACTACGATGGATGAGGCTATCATTGAGTCGCCAACCACATCAAATATTATTCTAGATCCTATTGTGAATTGCATTAAGCCATAAATTTTCGACGAAAAATATAATCTTGTCGAAGATATTGCAAAAGAAGATGAAACAAAAATTTTGCAGCTAAATTCACAGATTGATAATGATGTCCTCGTCATCACCAAAGTGGTTCAATTTCACTACATATTGGATGAACATCTGTTTCAACAAACCAATACATATCAACTCTTGAAGTACCAACGCGGAGACAACTCGTTCGTGGTCTCAAAAGATCCATTTTGACAATTTATTCAAGACTTCTCTAGAAAGAGACCGTGGATTTCGTTGATAAAACAGAAAAATGTTTCTTTACTTTTTAAAGACTTTTTTTTTGAAGATTTTGTTTGAAGAAATAAATTTAAAGTAAAGATTGATGCTGACTGTGGTAGGGTAAATTTGGATTAGCCACGTGGCATGTAGATTCGGATTCCCTGCGCAGATGCTTAGAATGGAAAAGGAATGATTATGCACCAGTTATAATGATTTTTGTCTGTATATTGCAGCGCGGCATGTGGCAGCGCGACATAGGGCAGTGCGGTAACACATTATGGATTCCTTAAGGTCTAGCCAACTATGAGTCCGTAGAGAGTCTGTGTTTGGGATAAGGTTTGGCCGGCTATGGCTACACATCCCGATGTCAT
>NMUG010012667.1:0-10304 GCA_002855965.1 Monotropa hypopitys
AAGACTAATCGTAGTCTTTTTTGTAGACTTTGATCCTCGTACTGGACTTTCTGCTGGAGTTATTGTTGGCATTGTACTTGCTTCATGTGTGTTGCTTCTCTTTATCTTGATTGTACTCCGAATGAAAGGTTACCTTGGTGGGAAGGACCTTGAGGATAAAGGTGATAACGACACTCCTGGAATTTTGCAAATGAAATTCTTATCTGATATTGGATGTTTGGAGCTTTTTTGTGGTACTTGATATTGGTAAAGTATTTTTTTGTACAAAATCAGATGCTAGGTTTCCTGTAGAGTACAGAGACTTCACATTGGTAGAGGAACGGAAACTTTTCTGATTGGCATTGTTGTTCGGTAACTTAACTATTCATAAAGTATCTGATTGGCACATTCCTCACAAAATCAATACAAATTGGACGTTTTAATCATCGTCTTCATGCAATGATTGTGTAAATTATTGATTCTTTGTAAGCCAAATGCTGCCTTTGGTAGGAGTATTCTGTCCATTAAGATTCATTAGCTCATACAGTTGTTGAAAAAGACAATATAATCCCAGTAGTGGAAACTATTTGAGGTTGGTGTCTACAAACAAAAAACATAATGGTGATCTCATTTTCACCTTAGTATTGGTTGAGAATTAGGAAATACTATTGTTTAGCTCTGATTATTTTTGCAGATTTTTCTGATAATTTTCATTTTCTGAATTTTTTTCTTCCCATCATCCTTACAGAACTTCGAGCACTCGAGTTGCAAACAGGCTATTTCACGTTGAGACAGATCAAAGCTGCAACCAGTAACTTTGACCCTGCAAACAAAATTGGCGAAGGAGGATTTGGGCCAGTTTACAAGGGGGTAATGTCAGATGGTGCTGTAATCGCTGTTAAGCAGCTCTCTACTAAATCAAAGCAAGGAAATCGTGAATTTGTCAATGAGATAGGTATGATATCTGCTTTACAACACCCAAATCTAGTCAGGCTCCATGGCTGCTGCATCGAAGGCAACCAGTTATTGCTGATATATGAATACATGGAAAATAATAGTCTTGCACGTGCACTATTTGGTAATTTCATCATTATCCTCTCTATGTTCCATTCCATGTATTTCGTTTTCCTTTTTAAAGTTGGACCATTCTATGTATTTGAATAATGATTATACTGAAGTAACTCATCGCGCACTCTTTCGTATTTAGGTCGTGAGGAAGAGCGGTTAAAACTGGACTGGCCAACAAGGAAAATGATATGCTCAGGGATAGCAAGGGGCTTAGCTTATCTTCACGAGGAATCAAGGTTGAAAATTGTTCACAGAGACATCAAGGCCACCAATGTGCTGCTTAATAAGGATCTTAATGCTAAGATATCAGACTTTGGATTGGCCAAGCTTGATGAAGAGGAGAACACCCATATCAGCACGCGAATCGCTGGAACAATGTGAGTTCCCCCACACTCCGACCCCGCCCCGCCCCACCCCACTCAACACACACACACACACACACACACAAATTTCATGGAGTCCATGTATAGTTGTAATGTGTTGGTAGTTGAGCTGCTGAGCACAAACGTAGTTAGTTTTAAACTTCAATGGACTTGTGCCAAATTAATAGTCGGATGTCAGGTGGGACGAATTTAACCATCACCACTCTTCATTGCCAATTAAGTTGTTTGGAGGACAAAAATGACTTTTGAGGAGAACTAGACATTTTTACAGCTTGAACGGAAAACTGACCAAGAATTCTTCCACATTAAGATAAAGTTTGAGGGTCCTGTTTTCATAACTTCAACGAGGAAACTAATGATTTATGTTTAAGTACTTGCTGATTTTTTCTCACAATGTTTCAGAGGATATATGGCTCCTGAATATGCAATGAGGGGTTACTTAACAGATAAAGCAGATGTTTACAGCTTTGGAATTGTTGCATTAGAGATTGTTAGTGGGAAAAGCAACACAAATTACAGGCCAAAGGAGGAGTTTGTTTACCTTCTTGACTGGGTAATTTACACATCTCAATTTTGACTTTAATTGCGGATCGTAGAATCGGAGACTAACCTCATGTTTCTATGTAATTGCTGTTCTAATGCTTTAAAGGTGCTAGTTTTTAAACTGGATTCTAAAATTAGTCCTCTTTTTCTGCATGAATTTGAAGGCATATGTCCTACAAGAGCAAGGAAACCTTTTAGAACTTGTGGACCCCAGTCTTTGTTCAAACTACCCAGAAGAAGAAGTAAAGATCATGTTAAATGTAGCTCTCTTGTGCACAAACCCATCTCCTACCCTCAGGCCACCCATGTCATCTGTGGTTAGCATGCTTGAAGGCAAAAGTCCCATACAAGCACCACTGATTAAACGCAGTTCGCCTAATGAGGACTTAAGGTTTAAGGCCTTTGAGAGAATATCACAGGACAGCCACTCCCACTTCTCCTCTTATGCATTCTCTGTGGATAGTCAAGTGCAGAAGAGCGTATCAATGGATGGGACATGGATCGATTCTTCGGCCTCTATTGTAAGTAAGAATGAGGTTAGGGATCATTCTTCGTCAAGCTTGCTTCTTCCAGATCTTCCAGATATTTATGACATGAATTTAGACTGAAATTAGGGTACCTGATGTGTGCATAACTCCAAAACTTTAGTTTAGCTTTGTATTAGTTTGCAATTTTGGATTTGAGGTTTCTTGTGATTCTTTTGTAAATGGTCTTCATGTTAAGTTATAGATGATGACATGATAAGAGGCTTATATAAGGAAAATGGTTTGAAATTCCCTCCATCTTCTTGCAAAAGGAGTGCTTCTTGACTAAATGGTGTGTGTGTGGATATCTCTCAATTAATTCATGAACCATCTAGTCTGATAAATGTTTTAATTGAAGTTTGTTACGTCAAATCATTTTGTCATTGGACTTTGCCATTGACAAAATGAGACCATCTAGGCAATCAGGTGTGAATAATGTCAATGTACCTCTAGTCCTCCCTTTGTATATATAGGAGTTGAAAAGTCCAAGCCCACATTCCTCCTTAAAACCAAGGTGTTAAGGAGAAGGGAACTTGAAACTTATAACCAATAGAGATGGGATATGACTAGGCGATGTGGGACATATTCCAACACACCCTCCTGGACCACAACACAGGGTAGCCTTGACACTCGGCACATCCGACAGAATCAACCAAGCTCTGATACCAAGTTGAAAAGTCCAAGCCCACATTCCTCCTTAAAATCAAGGTGTTAAGGAGAAGGGAACTTGAAACTTATAACCAATAGAGATGGGATATGACTAGGCGATGTGGGACACATTCCAACAATAGGCAATCAGATGTGTGCGCTTTATGTGCTCCAGTACGCATCATGTATGGGACAATTGCATTCGGGATGTATGCCATCATGGAAAGGAGTAAGCGTGGCTTGTGCACGAGGCATGGCCCTAGTCATAGCCCGATACACATTCTTTCTTAATTACAAAATCCTCGTTATTCATTTTACCACAAAATCTCATTAAAACCTCTTGTCTTTATACCCATTTAGATAAATTTCTTTAAGATCGTCTTTTTTTTCTTCTCAAAAATTTCTTTCAATCCTTTCATTTCCAATTTTATTTAATCCATAACAAAAAAATTTTCTCCAAAAATTGTTTTCCCATCAAAATACTTTTCATAAAGAATCTCACAACGAAATACGAGTAAACTAATCGAATTTATAAAATTCCAAGTACTCACCTGTAACATATGTTTCATTTGAACTCCATTAAATGATTATTTAAAGAGAATGCATATTACTTTTAATAATAGTTGGCGGATTTCTTAGAGATGATGTGAGTGTTTTGGATGGAAAGTGTGTATTTAGCATATTTTTTATATGAAAGCATGTGACATGATTTATGGTAGGGCGATTTCTCGTGGAATTATTTATTTCATTACTAAGGTCATGTATGGTTGTGGAGGGTTGATTCTTTTTCCTTAAGAGTTGTTGTTTTGAGGATTCTAGTCTTGAGTTGTGAAAGTGAATTTATAACCTTAGTCCTTTGAGGCTTTGTTGGGAGTGACGTCAACTTCGGGAAGGTTGTGGCATGATGTTGGAATGGCTTATTAATGTCTAAAAAGGTGTAGAAATGTTTGTGGTTGAGTTTGGGTTGAAGGGGAGGTTTAATCTTGGATTTTTGATTTTATCCTTGGTCCCGGAGTAGATCTTTCAGAATTGCAGCAGAATGCCCTGTTATCGATATCATGACTTTTGCATGGTATCGGTATCCTGAGTTTGTTTCTGATACCGATTTCTGGGTTTCTTCATGATACCAGTATCCTGTCAAGGCTATGATATCGGTATCCTGTCTGTGTATGATATTGGTATCCTAGTCTGAAGTTTTTCTTAAGGTTTTGCCCGATGGCTTATGAAATCGGTATCATGGCTTTTGCATGATATCGATATCTGCTTCCAAGGAATTTGTCCAGAGCTCCATGATATCGATATCATGGGTTGCGTGATATCGGTATCCGGTTTCGCAGTGGGTTAATTCGGGATTTTAGATTTTAATGTTCATAAGGACATTTTAGTCATTTTAATGATTGTTAGAAACCCTAATTGTGTTTAAGGGTTGGGGAGTGTTTTTATGGCCTCCATTCTCTATTTTTCTATCAATTGTAGAGAGAGAAGGGGGGAAGAAGATAAGGATATTTGTCAAGATCTTGAAGATTTGAAGTCCAAGGAGCGATCCGATGGCAGATCCGGAATTCTTGAAGTGAGAGTATCGTTCTACAAGGTACATATTCATCTTTTGGTGTATTTTCTTCTTGGGGATTTTATAGATCTTGTTTCAAATCATCTTAGTGCGAAGATATGGGTGTTAGTCCTTGGTGTGATCGGTGGTTGGGTGTCGTATTCGCATGTGAGTGATTATAATGTTGGTATTTTGGGGAAATAATCGTAAGAAGATTAATATGTTGGAATAATCGTCTCATATAAGTTGTATACCTTCGTTTTCATCGGTAATAAGGGAACCATGGGTGTATACAGGTTGTTGGATGATGGTATTGTGGGATTTCATCTTGGGGTTTCATATAATAATCCTAAGAGATGTGTTTTTGGTTAATCATTTTATGTCAGTTGTATGAGGATGTTTTAGGCATATGAGTTTATGGGGGGATTCGATTCATTATATAATAGTGGTTTGAGTGTACATGTGCTTATAACATATCGATTGGTGGGCATATGTTAGAGCAAGGCAATAGTTTATCAATTTGATTTTATTATGTACTACGATTGTATCGTTACTGAATAATATAGTTGGTACAGGTGGAAGATTTGGGACTTACGTTGTTTCAAGGAGATAGTCGGTGAGTTTGGTAGATATGTTATTGGTATTATATATATGCGTATGTAGGAGTTTTTCTTTCCAAATGAATGATTGTTAAGAGATGTGCATTATGAAAATTGGATGAAAATCATATAATTCAAGTGTTATATTTGTGCATGCATGTGTATGGATGTGCATGTGTAATAATCACCAATGTGGAAACTATAGAAAACCACATTATGAAAGATATGGAAGAGTGTGAGACGATGGCATGAATCATGATGGTTGTTAGTATTATTAACTTGTTACATGTAACGACCCGCTCCCACCCTACACAATATTGTCCGCTTTGGCCGCCAAGTCCCAGTGGACTTCCCAGGGGGTCACCCATCCCTGAACTACTCCAGGACGAGCACGCTTAACTGGGATGTTCCAATGGGCTTTGACGCCCGCACGGCTTTAAAAGGCCTTGTGCAAGGTAGGTTCATGATATATTATTTATAGTACACACAACTTACATCCACCAAGCGATGTGTGACTTGTCCACCGACCCGGATCTCCCCTCCGGGACTCCAGGTGACACCTTTGACTGGGGTGTCACAATCTCCCCCACTTGGACCACATGTCCTCATGTGGGGTCAAGATTCTCCTCCTGGTCCCACATTTCCGGTTGGTGCAGGCTTTGATACCATATGTAACGACCCGCTCCCACCCTGCACAATATTGTCCGCTTTGGCCGCCAAGTCCCAGTAGACTTCCCAGGGGGTCACCCATCCCTGGACAACTCCAGGACGAGCACGCTTAACTGGAATGTTCCAATGGGCTTTGACGCCCGCACGGCTTTAAAAGGCCTTGTGCAAGGTAGGTTCATGATCTATTATTTATAGTACACACAACTTACATCCACCAAGCGATGTGGGACTTGTCCACCGACCCGGATCTCCCATCCGGGACTCCAGATGACACCTTAGACTGGGGTGTCACATTACATGTTCGAGTTTTTTGACAATAGATGGTTTGGTGGCCAACGTGAAATGTTAGAAATGTATGTGATTGTATATTCGGATAAACATATACTGGTGGCCAGTGTGGGCAATTATTGGCAAATGTCAAGTGAGTATACAGGTGGCCAGTGTGGGCATAAACACCGGCAAGACTGCCATGAGTGTTTACGGGTGGCTAGTGTGGGCATAAACACCGGCAAGACTGCCATGAGTGTTTACCGGTGGCTAGTGTGGGCACAAAACATCAGCAAGACTGCCTTGAATGTTTTGGTGGCCAGTGTTGTAATACCTGTGTTGTAGTTTAAGAATAATATTAATGAATAAATGAGGTTTAGAAATAATTGGCGGCTTAAGAATGTTGATTTAGGATTTTGGAAATTTTGAGGAATTTTATGCGATTGTTTATGAATTTAATAAGGTTATTAGAAATCAAATGAGACGGATTGAAGGTTTAAATTTAAGTTTGGGATCAAAGTCAAAAGATTTGAAGCTTAAGGTTAATTTTGGGATTTAAGAAAGAAGAATTAGAATTTTCGGTCTTAGATATCGGTATCTAGCTTTGCCAAGTGTAGGGACCGAAGGAAAAACAACAATGCCCGGCTGACCTAGTCAGTCTTACGCCGGCCCGGTGCCATCACAGAAGGGTCAACTCCAGCGAGCGCTCAGGGATCAGGCCAGCGGTCGAGTTTCACGATGCTCCCGTCGGCCCAAGATCCTGGGGCTTTGGCAATGCCTTGGGGCAGCAACCTTTTTTGGTCTGACATGCATGGTCCTCGTTTGCAGTAGAATTCTCCTCGAGGACAGTGTCCCGGGATCCCCGCACACGATATTGGTGCACGCAGGCCGACAGGACAGCTTTCTCCTGACCCGAGGCAGTTGGGCAGCTAGGTTGTCTGCCACGCGCCTACAAATTCGGTCAGACGCTCTGCACGAGGCAGTTTGGTCCGACAGCACGCGCGCCGAAGCGCGTAGTGGTGACGCGCCGATGCACTATAAATATAGGCCATGGGGCAAGAGAGAGGTATACAATCTTTACTACCCGAAGCTCCGTCCATTTAACTTTCTCTCTCTAAGATCATCGCCTGACTTTATCATCGGAGGGTTCACCGGCGACTCCGGTCGGTAGCCTAACGTTTGCTCCTTGTGCATCTAGGTTGGAAGTTCATCTCTTTGGACCGACGGTCATACTTACGGGGCAGAGGAAGACAAACCCACCACTTCAATTGGCGACCAGTAGCCCTGAGAGATTGCTTGGTGGGACAATGATCTCCCTCCTGTGTGGGCGCCATAGTTGCCGGAGTGGAGTTCGTGGAGAACCCCTTCGGTCAATGTGGGGTGCACACAGAGTAGATACGACCCAAAAACCGACTCCTACACTCATCTTGTCTACTACCGACAAATGATGTCTCTCTACTCCAACGATGATACGTTAATGTGCAAAATGTTCCCCTCGAGCCTTGGGGATGTCGGACTTCTTTGGTTCGACCGGCTGCCGAAGGGATCAATTGCCTCCTAGATGGATCTCTCTTCAGTCTTCTTAGCCCGCTTTGTTACTAGCTCGAAGCCGAAGAAAGAGGTGGATTCTCTGCTCGGCCTCAAACGAACAAGGTCTGAATCCCTGCGTCAGTACGCAGCCCGGTATTGGGATCTCTATAACGAAATTGAAGAATGTGACCAAAAGATTGTCGTTACTTCCTTCAAGCTTGGCCTGGATCACACGACTCGAGAATTTGAGGACCTCATGTTGTTCTCTCATGCCACCATGAATGAGCTCATGGTCAGGATTGAGCTGCACGCCAAGCTGGAGGAGGCAAAAGAAGAAAGGAGCAAATCAGAAGCTCGCTCTGGCAATCCGAATAACGTCACTCCGGCCAGGCGAAGGGAGGCAAATACCGTGCAGACGGGAGACCGACGAACTCCCAAGCCTTATGAATTTATCGCTCACACAACGGTATTCAAGGAGCCACTCTATATCCTAATCTGGAAGATTGAGGAGGAGCCTTGGTTTCGATGGCCGGAGCGTAGGATGGGAGCTCCTAGGAAGCACAACGACAGATTCAGATACTCCTACCACAGAGAAAAGGGACATCTGACAGCCAGCTGCCGAGCATTCAAGGACTTCCTTGAGGAAATGGTAATTGCTGGCCATCTGAAGGAATACATCGACGACACCAAAACGGTTGTCGAAGCAGAAAAGGATGAACCGAAGGAGGAAATCAGGACAATCAACGTGATCCATGGCATGGTGGATCGCAACCGAGAGGACAGACTTCGTGCCGAACTGAAGAAGACAGCCGCAGCAGAAGTCATGACCGTCCAATCTGGGCCGAAGAAGCCCAGAACGGGCTCCAGATACTCCATCTCCTTCTCCGACAGCAATTCCGACAAGGTGCAACACCCACACGATGACGCCTTGGTCGTGACCCTCCGCATCGGTCCATGCAATGTCCGAAGGATCCTGGTAGATCTCGGCAACTCTGCCGACGTGATGTATTACCCCCTCTTCAAGAAGCTAGGATTTAAAGAAACAGATCTCGAGCCAACCGACATGCCTCTTTTCGGATTCAATGCAGCATCTGTCTGGCCTCTTGGCAAGCTGGTGCTCCCAGTATTGGTCGGCTCGGTCACCACCAACATAGAATTCATAGTGGTAGATGTCCCATCTCCCTACAATGCCATTTTGGGCCGAACCTGGGTCCACAACGTCAAAGGGGTAGCCTCAACCTATTACCAAGTCATCAAGTACATCAGCAACAAGGGAGGGAAGAGCTCCGAGGAGATCAAACGGCAGCCAAACAATGTTATATCGCCGCCGTCAAAGGAAAGGTAACCCCCGAACAGGTTCATTGGGTGGAGGTTCCGGACCAGCCGATGCATGAGGACGTCGATACAAGTGCTTCCGACAAATCAGTAGAGGATCTTGTGACTGTACCTCTGAGCATCGATGATCCTGAACGCTTCTTTCTTATCGGTTTATCACTGACCGACGCTGAGCGGACTGAGATGGTAGAACTACTCAAGAAGAACCTGGAGGTATTCGCTTGGACACCATATGAGATGCCGGGCGTTGATCCCTCCTTCATTAGCCATCAACTCAACGTACGGCCAGACCACAAGCCAGTGGTTCAGAAGCCCAAACGATCGGCTGTATCTCATACGGACGCCGTCATCGAAGAGGTTGACCGCCTGAAAGAGGAAGAAGCCATCAGAGAGGTTCATTATCCCACTTGGCTGGCAAATACAGTGGTCGTTAAAAAGAAGAGTGGCAAGTGGAGGGTCTGTGTCGATTACACAAACCTCAATGATGCTTGCCCAAAAGATAGTTTCCCTGTGCTGAGGATCGATCAACTGGTGGACTCGACGATAGAGCATCCCAGAATGAGTTTCATGAATACCTACCGGGGCTACCACCAGATAGCCATGTTCGGTCCGGATCAGGAGAAGACAGTCTTCATCTCCCCTCATGGACTATTTTGCTACCGGGTAATGCCGTTCGGCCTCAAAAATGCCGGAGCGACTTACCATTGGATGATAACGAAAATGTTCAGTGCTGAGCTGGGAGATACGGTGGAAGCTTATATTGACGACATGGTGGTCAAGATCGAGGCCGAGAACCACCACCTGATGGACCTCCAACATGTATTCAACATCCTCAAGAAGCATCAGCTACGACTCAACGCCTCGAAGTATGCCTTTGGCGTCAGCTCCGGCAAATTCCTCGGATATTTGGTCATACGATGGGGCATTGAGGCCGACCCACTGCAGATATCGGCCATTCAACGGTTGGAAGATCTGAGGACTCTGAAGGAAGTCCAGAAGCTGGCTGGTATGGCGGAAGCTCTCAATCGATTCATCAGTCGGTCCTCAGATAAATGCCGACCCTTTTACGAAGTTCTCAAGAAAAACAGCCGCCGACACTTTGAATGGACCGACGAATGCAAGCAGGCGCTGGGCAACCTAAAAGCATATCTCTCATCGGCACTACTCCTGGCAAAGCCGAAGGAAGGCAAAGAGCTCTATCTCTACTTGG
>NMUG010012668.1:0-10303 GCA_002855965.1 Monotropa hypopitys
TTCGACTCGTTGACATTGGGCTAGTCTAGAGTGGCTATATTGAGGTTGGAATGGTATTGAGGTGGAGAGAATGACTTGTGTGTTGAGAATTACCCTTAGAATTATATAGGCACCAAGTATTCGATGAAATGCCCGAATGGGTTTTGTGGTGAAATTTGGGTGCGTTGATCGTGTAGGATTATTGTGATGGTCGCCTAGTGACGTGTTCGGTACTTTTGGGTCCTGACGGTATTGTGAGAGAGTGGCTTGTGGTAAAATAGGGATTCTCCCCCTTGTTGTTAATCATGATGAAAGTTCTAGGTGATTGGGATTGGCCTTGGAAATCCTTGGGGTATGTGAATGTCATGACTCTTTGGGTACTAGTGATATGTTGGGGTCGTTGGTATGAATTCCCCTTGGCATTGTGACGATGGGAAAGTGGGAGTTGTGTTGGACCTTAACATAAGGGGGGTTATGGAATCATGGGGACGAATGGTTTGATGGATAATGAAAAGTATCTAATGAACTCAATAAACGTCCAACATGAGGGATGGATCCTACGAGGACCACCCTTAGCCAATCATCAATCATTCACCAAGACTCACTAACGGAACAAGGAAGTGTAATGTGTGGTTTGGCTTGGATGGTTCATGCCCAAATCCGTTTTTGGTGTTAAGTGGGAGATACGCATTCCCTTGAAGTCGGGGAATAACTAAATGTCATTGACGGGTGATGATCTAGGAAAAGATCCTTTGGCCATAGGTGGAAGATACGAGTTCCTGAAAGTCTCGGAATATACTGGATACGCTGGCAGGCGGGATCCTGGAACAAATCTTAACACATGTGGTTTACTCGCCCTTGTCTAGGGGAGATTGGAGACTCGCTTGTTTAGGAGTCGTCCGGGAATGAATATTGGAATAAAACGATAACCTTATGATGGTAATGGGGTTGTGTCCCTTGGATGAGCCAAGGTGGGAAAACGATGAAATATGAAATCCAATATTCAATATCAACTACAATCATGTGAATCCTAACTGTTACCAATGAATGTGAGAATGATGGAAACGATGAGAGGACTTGACGTTGGGTTCCTTGTGAGTGATTGTAGGTGGTTGTCGTGTCTTGATCGTGGTTTGAGTTGAGGGTATGTGTGATTGAGTATCGAGGTTTGCGTGTCCCTTAGTAGAGTTCCCTTGTGATAGTGTCTACGTTGGAGGCGTTGGTTGGTTTGGGTGGCACTCAACTTATTTGACCTTGGAGATACTCTTAGTCTCACATTACTTGGGTGTGTGCGTGTGTTGTGCCTTTCCCTTGACTTGTTTACCTTTACTTTGTGGCACATAGGGTCGTATACGCTTGTGCATGCCTTGTAGTCGTTAGTTGTTACCGCACTAAGTCGTGTTTTTCTCAGACCCTCCTTTATCCCTCTTTTCCAGGATTGTACTGCAGGGTTTCTCTTGCAGGGTGACTTGGAGCTTGTACTGACAGCTGGTTCCTTTGGAGCTGCAGTCTTGGCTCTCCTTGTGCTGTTACACTCACTTTTCAGCTTTCAGGTTGTTGTACAGTTGTAGTTGTACTTTCTCTTTACAGTTTGTAGTGAGTAGTTCGGTTGTACTCCTCTCTTGTACTCTTTCAGTTTTGCATATTGTATCAAGAATGATGTAATGAGAACTTCAACTGCAATGCTACTGGATAATAACTATTAACTCCCTGATGTTTGAGTTTATTGTATTTCAAAAAAAAAATATGTTGGAAATGTTTTAATTAAAAATATGGGGTGTTACAGAACATTTCTATAATAAAATGTTCAATGTATCATTTTTGTACACAGAACATTGTTTGTACACAGAACATTTTTGTACACAGAACATTTGTAATGCAGGAGTTCTCTGTGTACAAAATGAACAATGTATCTTCAAGGAATGTCCAAATTTCTCTGCTGCATAATCTATCCATTTTAACTCAATCCATTTGGTGCTTACCTGGGCACATAGTAAGCATAAATATTCCAGGGTCATGTTGCACACTTCATTGCACACAGGAAGCATAAATGCATTTGATTTTTGCATTTTTTTAGTTTAAACATCATCACTTGAAAATTGTGTAACTCAGTAGTTCAAAATGTTCAATGTATAGTCTCTTATGTCATGTTGCACTGTCCATTTTAACTCAGTAGTTTTCTTGCCAGTTTTTGAACATATTCATTTATCGGAAATTGGTAAGAGTCAGAAGACTCAATTACCGGAAGAGCACCTAGGGTCAACTTCATTTTTCGGAAATCTGGAAGTTGCCATTTATCGGAAGTTGGCCAAGGACAGAGCTTCCATTTTATGGAAGTGGGCCAAGGCCAAAACTTATCATTTACCAGAAATTGGACCATTTACCATAAGGATATCATCTCCATTTACTGGAAATTTACTTGGCCAGAGTTCTCTCTTATCGAAAATTCATTAAGGCAGAAACTCCCTTTACCGGAAAACAGTAAGTCCGAATTCCCTTTTACCAGAAGAACAATAAGCTAGAAACCCCTATTTCCAGAAATTGGCTAACGATAGAGTCCCCATCTATCAAAAAATAACCCTTTTCAGAAATTCATTGATGAAGAATTACATTTTCCAGAAATTCATGTGCCTTCTACGGGCATTGGGTTTTGGTGGTGTTTTTCAAACTATTGATTTATTCATTTTCTGGGTATATTTCTGTTCGATTTGGGTTTATTCATTTTCTATTCGACTGGTTTTGGCATTGGTTTATTCATTTTTGGGGTATATTTCTATGCAAGTTATTCACATAAGTGTTTGAGTTATATAATGAAATGTTAGAGTTACACAGAACCATTTGTTAGAGTTATACATATCTCCTATTTTTCAATTTGGGTTTATTCATTTTCTGGATTTATTCATTTTGCCCTGTATGATTCATTTTACACAGAACCATTTGTTCGAGTTGTACACAATTTGTTTGAATTTAAAATACACAGAAGTGTTCGAGTTTTATACATGATTTGTTCGAGTTACACACAGTTATTTTGGGGGTTTATTCATCATCTGAGCCACTATTGATTTTTTGGGTTTATTCCACGATTGTTCGAGTTGTACATGATTTGTTCGAATTAGAAATACACAGAAGTGTTTGAGTTTTATACATGATTTGTTCGAGTTACACACATCTATTTTTGGATTTATTCATTTTCTGGGCCACTCTTAATTTTTGCAACCCTAGTGTTTCCAAAATTGTCTCCTCCAAGCGACATTCAATGGGAAACTAAAACTCCTAAAGGGTAAGAACTGGTGGTTTTACAAGGTTTGTTGTTTTGTTAAAACAACATTCGATTACATGGAGTTTGATGTCATTTTTATGGGTTTTGCGGGTATAGTTTTTTTAGAGTTGGGTGCAGAACTCATCTTTGGGGATGGATTGGCACAGACGTTTGTGTATGTAGTACTCTGGAGACCGGACTGTGCTCCATTTTGCCACCGCAAAAGTAAAGACTCGTAAGTGCAAGTATTTGGATCACATGGAGGCTGAACTGGTATATCATCCACTTAACACATGCAGATCTTTTTCAAAAGTCGTGGGGTCTCTCTTCTCGATAGATATTGTGAATTGCAAAGTTGTCTTAGCTTTAGATAGTTTCTATAAATGTTATTTGTAGAGGATAAATTCCTATGCTCATCCTATATTATTACGAGTTACGAAAGGTTCAAGATGTTTTTTCCATTATTTTTTTGAGATAGTGCGTGTGACAATGGTAAAGTTTAATATAGTTTGATTGTACAATAACACTCTAGTTTGATGATAGTTGTACATAATTTCTTTTTGTTTGACAAGAAATGGAATGGATTGGGCTAGATTTAATATGTATAATATGGTATGACACTAATTATTGAGATCAGATGATTTATATGAGTGAACTTTGATAGTGCATCTAGAGGGGGGTGAATAGGTATTTTGAATATCTTTGGCCCTTTCTTAATTCCTTTTAAATTTCAACAAAAACAAATGAACAGTTAGTTTAATCAGGTGAGCAATTAAAGTAAAACAGGAGAGACAAATAGTGAGAGAGAGAGAGAATTGTACACAGTGATTTTTATAGTGGTTGAGCAATTGCTTAATCCACTCTTTAGCATGATCTCTCCTGGACCATGCCGGTATTTACTATTTAATCACAATTACAATAAAGAGATAAATGCAAATCTCTCTTCCTAGCCTAACCCCTAGACTAAGGAACACCTCTCTATAGGATAAATGTGAATCCTATCTTCTTGGCCTGCAGTCCAAGGAACTCTAACCCAGGATACTTCTGACTCTAACTATGCTACACACAGAGCATAGATTTTCTCTCCAATGGGATAAATGTGAATCCCGACTATACTAAACGCAAAGTATATATTTGTAGGATACCCTTGACCCTGATTAACCCAAACGCAAGGTATAGATTTTACTCACACCGCGCATTGAAAAACTAGAATGAAGCTCAGTGCCTATACATGCTAGGAACTCTACCCAAGAGCTAAATGTTCATCCCACTTGAAAGACTACACAATGGATATAGGTCTGATAATCTCAAAAGGTAGGTTATTTGCTCGTGCAATATAGTGTATGGCTAAATATAGAAAACCAAGTGATGTGCTACAGTGAAAATCACACCCCTTGTCTAAGTCACTTTCAATAAGAAAATCAATTAACGCTCAGGAGAGTGCTTAAGAGAAGTATGGTGAAATACTCTCTACGACTCTATAAATGTCAATGAAGCACTGGAGTCAAGGATGATACTTATTGATCAAGTATCTCCTTTTGGCTCATATGCCACTCAAGGATATGTTCATTGGATATATTCCTATCTACAAAAAAATACAACTCAAATGAAGTACAAGATAGGTTATACAATGAAGCAATGGCAAAATAAGCTATAATACTAAAATGCTTGATGCCTAATATTGTTGATACTAATGAAGCTCATGTCACAAGCTTTTGTCTTTCAAAATATCCTTCTTTACAAGATCTTGTCCGGTGAAAGAGCCAAGGATGGATATATAATGGATCTTCAACTAATCCTATTTCTTACTGCGCAAGTAGCAAACTCATCAAAGATATAGAGCAGCAGTAAGAAATATACAATGAAGCAATATTACAAATTCAACTACCCTTTAATAATGATATGGCCAATGTAGATTCAAAGGGTTTCAAGCACACCACATGTAAATAGTCCAAACTAACTAGAACATAGTGACTCCAAATGTAATCTCTTAACAAGATGTAAGCCAAGTAAGTACAAGAGATGTATAAGTGTATATCAAATCAGTCTACTATATTGTCAATCTAGGAAATGTTATTTAGGACTTTCCTTAAGACAAACTTGTGATGATAATCAAGGCAAGATATTATATAGTCACAAATATGAAGTCAAACCAATTAAGCATGTGAGATAAGTTAAGTACAACTTATGCCAAGATTATATTTCAATAGATTCCAATACACACTCTCTAAAATGATGATTTAACCAAGGAAGGAATATGAGAGGTGAGACTACTTTCTATGTCAAGTCAAGTTTTATATCAAGTGTATTTCTACAAAGTGTTCTAAAGGACTTGTTCCTAGAACTTAGTCAATCTTAGCTAAATCAATGAAAACGTAGAGAACTTGACACAATGTAAACTTTCATAAAACTATGCCCTATCTAGATATAATCATGCAAGCATACAAGACCAAGCATATAACAAATGATGGCTAATGAAAGTATAAGCAACTACTTGAGATAGAAAGATATTACCAATGAAGCTTCACTGATAGACACATGATTTTGTATATTTAGTGTGTCTACTTTATCCTATTTTGTTATACTTTGTCGTTTATTTATTTCTATTTAATTCATATTTGCATTTAATGTGTTTTTTTAGTGTTTACAGATTTTTTCGTATTTATTATCTTTTTTAGATAGGTTTGGAAGTCCCCGTACATTCCATGTTGTAAAGAATATTTGCCGAAGCTAAAATAATCATCCAAACTGATAAAAGTCGAGTCTCAAGCTAAAAGATTCATCAAAATAATCCAAGAGCAACAAAGCGAAGTCGTGTATTATCGGTAACTCGCGTCACCAGCAACACAGCAAAAAAATAGAGACACGTGTTATCGATAATGCGGCAATACATGTTATCGATAACAGGAACATACAACAAAAATGCAGAGGCATGTGTTATCGATAACACAATAATTAATATCAATTATCGATAACACATAAAAGGCGGATCTGAATTGGCCTTACACAGAAAGCACGCGCGCAGGGGTTTTGAATTTTAAAAATTAATTCTCTTTTCTCTCTCCTCTGGATAGGCAGACGGTATTGATGTAGGCGTCAATGGCGATTGGCGTCTACAACCTTCTAAATGCTTGTTGATTCGAACAAATACCAAGCGAATAGGCAGCAATCCTACGTTGATCGAATGATACCGTGAGATTGGAAAGATAGAGGCAAACTGCGCTCTAGGTTTTTTTCATATAATCTGAAGTGTCCCAAAACAGAGGCATACAACATACTTAAATACTGAAAGCATGAAAACTCTAATGGCCAAAAACAGTCTGGGCCATAAAATAGAAAACAAGCCCAAAACAGGCTGGCTGAAATTAAGAGAAAGCTGTCAAAAACAAGAGGCTAAAAATAAAGCGTGCTAGAGGCCTGATTTTGAGGATCCAAATCAGGCCCAACACAGCATAGCGGTGGAAGGCCGTGTGCAACTTTCCGTTATCTTTCAAACGGTATATTATGGGCCTCAATCGGAGTTACGCAGCCCAAGTTGTGGCTGTTTTACCAACAGCACGTCCGTAGCGTCTGCCACGTGTCTCTAGATAGTCTTCTGCTCTGCTATCCGCATCAGGTATGGGGGGAATGAATACTTTAATTTTTTAACTTTGCTATTCGGCAAGACCGAATAGCCAGACCATGGGCTAGACCATGTTAGTCTGGGCCCACGCAGACCCCACACAAAATTTTTGATTTCAGAATTTTGTTTAAAATATTATTTTATAATATGTTGTAAAAAATCAGCTCAATCGGATAATGTATAAAATTTCCTTCATCGTTTGAATTTTCATCCTATAAAACTGTTTCAAACTGTGAATGAAAATTTAAATGATTAATGAAATTTTATACGTTATTCGATTAAGTTGATTTTTCACAGCGTATCATAAAATAATATTTTAAACAAAACCCCGAAATCAAAAAATTTATGCGGGGTCCACATGGGCCCAGACCAACATGGTTTGGCCCATGGTCTGGCTATACAGTCTGGCCGAATAGCAAAATTGTTAATTTTTTTCTCTCTCTTTTTAGTAGTTGCAAGTTGCAACATAGGGAATGGATTAGGTTTTGTTTTATATGAGAGGCTTACACTCTCTATTCTCTATCATCAGTTATATGGGTACATAATTGGATTTCTGTACTTGCGTACAGATGGGGCTATTGTGGTCTTGTGGGGCCCGCATTGAAAATTTAATTTTGTAGTTGTATTTAAAATATTATTATATATTATCCTATAAAAAATCAGTTCAATCGAATAATATATAAAATTTTCTTAATCGTTTGAATTTTCATTCACAGTTTTAAATCTATTATACAAAATGCAGTGGTGTGGGAACCACATATAACTCTTATATACATATAAAGATATAGAGAGCCGTTGGATCCGTTTATATATTGATCCAACGGATGATACAAAATAGATGCCTACTTAATCTACTCCTAATTTATCCCACATTTATTCTAGGCCTAAATGTAATACACATCCTTGGATTGCAATCCATGCCTCATTTCTGTCCCACTCACACCGTTGGATACACACCCTATCACTCCATATCACAATCCACGCCTCATTCCTTTCTTCTTCTTCCATATCACAATCCATATCTTTTCCGTTTAGCAATCCTGCCTAATTTCTCTCGCCATATCTCTCCACAACGCTTCTATTTATACATAAGATCCAGCCTCTGCATATCACACCAACTTCGCCGCTCCTCAGAAAGCCTTACGGAAGCCTTCGCATCCATCGCACAGCCGCCGCCCTCCGTGCAAGATCTTCGTCGCCGCCCTCTGTGTGAAATCCTACCGCTGCTATTTGCTGCCTTTTCCTTCATCGTTCGCCGTCCGCCATCCCAGGTCATCGTCGCCATCCACCATCACACACTACGACTTTTCAATTTTTCGTTTGTGGATGATTTTGTATATGTTTTCTGGTTTATTGCAGGTCAAATTCTAAAATTATTACACCATCGTCTCTCCTAACGCACGCCATCACCACCGCATGCCATCGCCATCGCCATCCATCACATGTAAGTTTTTCATTTCATTCTGTAAGTTTTGATTTTGTTGGGTGTTGCGATGGGGATTTTTTGGGTTTTGATTTCGTTGGTTGTTGATTTCGTTGGCTGCAATTGCACGAAGGAGAGATTGTGATTTGATTTCGCGATTTGCGGGAGTTGGGTTTCTAATTCGGATTTGTTCTATGCCGCGAGTTGGGGGGATAAAGGGAGATACGAACTAGAGGCGATATATACGTAAGGAGGCTGCGAAAATAGGGGTCAATCTCCTTCGATAGGGAGGCAGATGAGAGCTTAGTTAGGGTTTCATTTTGTTTTATTCTGGGTCGATAGTGCACAGGAGAGTGAGGGTTTTGTTTAGTTTTTATTTCCTAATTTCATTTTTCATACAGCAATTGAGGGTTTTGATATTTTTTAATATTCTGGGCAGTAGTTAGCACTACATTCAGCACAGTAGGGGAGTATCGTTTCTGGGTTTCGTTTGACTGATAAGAAGTGAGTTCGGGGATGTCGTTTTTGCTTCTGGGTTTCGGATTTAACACAGTAAGCGAGACTACTTCTTAAATTTTTATACAGCAATTGCAAATGTCGATTTCGTTTTTCTTTTCTGAATTTGTTTTTGTTATTTGAATTTTAAATGCTATTCAATAGTAGTTCAATTGGGAATTGTTCTTTGATTTTTTTGGGTAGACATTCAATACAGGAAGAGACAATCAGTAGTTAAGGAGGATTGTTCTGTTTTTTATTTGTTCTTGCTTGTTCTTTTCCAAATTACACAGTAGTTGGTTTCTGGGTTCTTTAGTTTTAGTATTCTGTTGCAAATTCATTCCTTTTCGGCGATTTAGTTTTTGCGTTGTGTGAATGTGTTGCGTTGGTAACATTTTCTGGAATGATTTCTGTTTTCATTTCTGGAACGATTTATGGGTGTTGATTTTTTCAGTTTGGTTGATGTGTGTTGCCTTGTTAACGTTGCAAACTCAATTCTTTGATAGCATAAGCAATGATTCATTCACAGAACGTATTCACGGTGTGGTGGGCTATATTGTTGGTGTTTGTTTGATGGACTGTACTCTTGGTGATCAATGTATTCACGGTGTATTCACGGAATGTATTCACAGTGTGGTGGGCTGTATTTTTTTAAAAAATGGGTTGAACTCTTGATGTTTGTTTTTATATGGACTGTACTCTTGGTGATCAATGGGATGTATTCTTTTTTTTTCTGTACAAGTTGTACGATCAATTTATAGTAATTGTTTCTTAATTCATTAATTGCTTATGATAACACTGATTTAGTGACACAAAAGAAGGTTATTACACAATATCTTTCAAGTTTAATGTACCAAGTTATTAACAAATAATTACTTGCTATAAATATGCTGTGTAGGGTATAAGGGCTTCCCATACAAACCAGTGACATGACCTGGACAAAATAGGAGAATAACTATGTATTTTTTATTTTAAAATTACATTCTTATTACTAGAAAAAAATAGACAATCAGTTCTATATTATTTGTTGATCTTTTAAAATTGTACCAATAATTGAATCCCAAGAAATTCAACAAACTGTAAATTTTTGTTGAATTTTAACATCATTTTAATTATCAATTATTTTTTTGGAGCCTCACTTGATTGTTAGATAATTTCTAATAACATAGGACTGATGCCCTACTTGATTGTTGTATTGTATATCAATGATCAAACTTGATAAAAATGGCAAATTTAATATCTATTGTAAGTTAAAATTGGTGTCCAAACACAAATCCCAACTCAATATACAAACAGATGGATGTTTAATGAATCTGTACACTAATCTGTGTATTTTCAGATTTATTGTGCACCAATTCTGTTTAGGTAATGAAACTGAGTTTTGTTCAACTTCCAAATGGATCAAAAAATTAAAGATGGTATACATCGTCGTTCAGTTTTTTAGCTTTGTATACTGTGAATTTTTTGGGTAAAGTTTTACTGTGAATTGTAAAAACGGAATCAAAAGTTGTGTATAATTTTTTTT
>NMUG010012669.1:0-10303 GCA_002855965.1 Monotropa hypopitys
TGGAGGCTTCTGGAGAAGTGCGGAGAACAAGGACTGATCGGCTATGGTTCGGCCGAACAGTTGTGCTGAATGGCTAAGTGTTCGGAAATGACTCTCTCTCTCTAGAATGTGTGTTCCGGATGAAATACTGGTGTAAGGCTTGAATGCTCCAAAGGATGGTATTTATAGGGGTTTGGGAGGAGTCGGGGTGGTTGGGGGTTATTAATGATGATTGGACCTTACCTTATTCCTGCCGAACGGGACAGGGAGTTGTCCCATCCAGGTCAGGTCTGAGATCCTGACCTGACAGTCTGCAACCTGCGGCCGTGTTGTCCCATCATATCAGGCGGCGGGGTCAGTCCGGACGGGACGTGCGGCAGACCCGGTCTGGTCCGGCCTGGAGGGTTTGGGCTGCTGTTCCGGACAGCTTTGGGCTGGTTCCTTTTTGGGCTTTTAACATCTTTTCTTCTCCCTTTTTATTTGCTTGGGCCCTTATCCCACTTCAACTTTATAAATTCCAAATTTATTTATATTACTCCTATTTAGCCTTAAAATAATTTTAAGTAAACGATAAAAGTGAAATAAACTGATATATATTTAATTATTCGGGTCGGGGCCTCACATGAATACTTCCGTAACTCCTATCCTTGTTTGTTCCTGCCTTGTCTCCTGCTTCGCCTGCTCACTGTATGCTTCTACAACCACAAATGGTTAGACGATCCCTAGCTAAGTGGCTTGGAAGGCCCTCCGATGATTAAGTTAATCCCGATAAGAGAGAAACCTAACCCTAATCAAAGGAAATGAACACAGGAGGTTGAGAGGAAATTTGGACAGAGTTTCGTTACCAGAATTGTCGGTCCCCTCTGAAGGGAGTACTTTTTCTCTTTTATATATCTCTCTTTCTTTGTCATTAATACGATGTTCCAACTTTTTAACTTCTCATCAAGAAGGAGGGATAAATCTAGACAGGAGACTTCTCATCTCCTATCTAATTAATCCACCGGACTATTCATCTCCTGCCTGTTGGGCTTCTTCTTGCAATTTTAGTAGACTTGCTCGGCCTAATAACAGTTGGAACGTGCATTGGTTAACTTCTTACTCATTAACCAGTGCCTGTACGCCCCGCCCATGTTATGCCGATCTGAATATACTCCTGCACTGTGGATGCTTGCCGCACTGGGTCTAGCTTTATCCATAGTTGGGGTGTCACACTCATACTTGGCTAACTAGTTCTTGTCGTGATCCCAGTCGTGGTCCCCTAACACCTATGTCGCACTGACAAGATGTCCATCCCACCGAGCCTAACCTAATCATAACTGCAACATAGCTATTGAGCCCACGATGTACTTTATCACTCAAGTTCTAGTTCAAGTATTGTTCAGGGAATACACGTCTGTCTAAATCCTACTTGATCCAACCCGTATATCCCTTAATAGAGCTCCCATGCTATATGACTGTCTATATGTTAGGCCAAATTTTATTCTCAGCATGGACTTCATATGAACGTACTGTTGGCTAAATTTGTGGGGATTCAGATTGTATTACTGAGCTGCCCATGTACCGTACTACCTGGATGTTAACTCTGCTGAGTTGACCTTATCCCGCAGTACCATACATAGGCAGTATAGTCATATTATGTACATAAACATACCTGATGAGGTTCCTGCACTGGATAACTGCACAGCATATTTGAATCCACGTGACACGTGTCTAATTTAGATTTACCCCACCACAGTTCAATAGAATAGATTATGTGAATATTTTTTATTTTTTGTGAGAGGTTTAGAAGTGGGTAATGACGTTTTTCATACGATATATCATTTTGGTCAATAGAGTGGAGTTCATTTTGTAGTTCAAAGTGAGACGATGAGGGATGAGATGCAAAACTGTTAAAGAAATTAATAAAAAAATAAAAAAATGTAAAAGTTTTTGTTTTAAGTCAACCCTGTCTTCCCTTACCGATTTCGATTTTGATTCTCCCATAGGGTGTACAAATAAATTACTCGAGTGGAAACCAGTCCTGATCAAGCAAGCCGATGTATACGGATGGACACCCCTTCACTATGCTGCGCACTTTGGTTATGTAAAAAGGGTAAATGATCTACTAAACACGGATAAGTCAGTGGCATACATAGCAAACAAAGACAGCAAGAGGACAGCTCTTCATTTAGCAGTTAGTCTAGGCCATGTCCACGTAATCAAAGCTCTTATATCACAGTGTCCGGATTGTTGGGAGATGGTTGACGAAAGGGGGCAAAATATCCTTCACATTGCAGCAAGAAACAAGAGAAAGAGGGTAATCAAGTATATCTTACAAAACTTCTCCTTCAGCAGTATTATAAATCAAAAAGACATTGACGGCAACACACCTCTTCAGTTGCTTGCGGCTTCTGATTGCAGTGAATCTACTCTCATAATGCAATCCAAACCGGATAGGATGGCCTTCAACAACGAAAATTTTAATCCTATGGACGTTTGGAGCAACAAAAATGTTCAACAGTTGGTAAGGGGATGCCTTCCTTAAACCACTTACTATTGTTTTTTTGGCTACAAAAGTAGATCATGTGGTTTCAAGAACAGGAGTTTTGGGGTATCGGGAGGTGAGCAATATGAGAACTGAAATATTTTTTTTTTCAAAAATTAAAAAAAGAAACTTCTAAATGCAGGATTTCAACAAATGTTCTTTTAGAAGTGCCGGTGGCAATTCTGGTGGACGAGTTATATACAACAGAGAAAAGTATGAAATGGAATCCAAAGTGAAATACAATGCACAGGGAAAAGAACGAATATCGTACTTCAGAAGAGTAATTGACGCCATTCGTTGGTGAGGAATCTCCACACTATATTAACCATTTTGTGACCACGCCATTGTTTATAATTCTGCTTTAACTATTACACTTTTGCAGCACCAAATGAAAAACAGGAGAGGAGTCGACACCAATTTGATAGTGGCTGGCGCTCATAGCCACGGTATCCTTCGTTGTTGGTTTTACTAGCGAAGGTGACTCCAATGGTAAAGAGACAAAGGAAACTTTTAAAGAATTGTTGTGACACATGCCATGGCTGGGGGTGAACTTGAGCGAGGCAAACGTGCGCCTCCATTCAAAATCAGATAATTATACTTGCATCTGTACATACATTTTAATAAGTGTGTAAGTGCTGCAGTAAATTACAGCATGCCATTTTTTTACAGAAATGTCATCTCCTATGAAGAACTGTCAAAGAAAATTACCGTGAAAGTGAAATGAAGGGGTCAAGATTTACTACACATAAGTGAATTTTGATCATTCATTTTACTATTTAGGTAATTTTCTGGCCAGTTTTTGTGGGTATGTAGCATTACTGCATTTTTTAATATGACTTGAACACACAAAATCATTTTTTAATTTAGGTCTCAACTTCCTCCCTATAGCCTTGAATGATTTACAGTTGCTATGTTGTAGATTTTTAGTCTAGTGGGGACATTTCCTTCTACATTTTGCATTGTGTTTTAATATTGTTGAAAAATATGTTCAGAAAGAAGAATTGAAGATCAATTGTAAAAATACAGTACTTACAAGCTTTATCGTTGCAAAATTTACAGTTTGTGCTTAATTTTAGATACTACTGTAAAACGTTCTGCATTGTAAACTTCTGTGACTAATAATAAAGTTTGAGATAAATATTATCTCGTAGGATACTTGCAAAGTTGAAGGAGAAGTTCTACCGTACGGCCATAAGGTCAGCCATGTTATACGGAACAATGTGTTGGGAAATTAAAAATAACATGTGAGTAAGATAACTGTCGCTGAAATGAGAATGTTGAGATGAATTTGTGGTAAAGCTTTATAAGATATAATTCAAAACAAAAACTTCGCGATATGATAGGGGTAACGCCGCTGGATACTAAGATAAGAGAAAATGGATTATGGTGGGTTAAACATATCTATTGTAGACCCATTGACGCGGTAATTATGATGAATGATAGAGTTATGATAGATAGTAGCACTGAGGGAATGAGTAA
Source organism: Monotropa hypopitys (assembly GCA_002855965.1). Classification (NCBI taxonomy): domain Eukaryota; kingdom Viridiplantae; phylum Streptophyta; class Magnoliopsida; order Ericales; family Ericaceae; genus Monotropa; species Monotropa hypopitys. The sequence goes on from NMUG010012669.1 coordinate 3,983, forward strand.
ATCTAAATTGACTTTAGAAGTGATAGTTCGTAAGAATTTAAGTACATTACATATAACGAAACACGATGCACTCGATAGAGCACATTGGAAAAAAATGATTCATGTAGCCGATCTCATTTGATTGAGACTCAAGGCTCAGTTTGGTTGATTTGGGTTGAGATACATATTATCTCATTGTGATTGATTGTGAAAGTCAATTTTCACAAACCAAAATTCTATGTCTGTCGGTGGCTATGACTATAATTTTACAAACACTGTAGTGCTTTTTTTGTAGTTGTATGTAACACCCGTCTTAGTAAAATAGTCATAATTGTAATTTAATGCAATCTTAAACATGTTGTAGTGGTTAAACATGAGTGTTATTGGGTTGAGAAGAGTTAAAATGTAACTTCTGTAAGTTAGGACTAAATTGTGTTTGCTAGTTTGGGCCCAAAGGACCATTGTATACCGAAATATGAAGGGAATTGAGATGAGTATATACCGAAATATAGGGTCCCTGTTCTTTGTGCTTGGCCTGGAGGAGTCATATTTCGAAATGTGTAACCAAGAGGTACATACCGAAATATGGTGTGGATGGGTTGAGCCATATTCCGAAATGCAAAGCTGTTGTTCATTGAACTTTGGCTTAATATTGAGCTTATATCGAAATGAAACAGGGCTAGGATGGACACATTCCGAAATGTGGAATCACTGTTCATATGTTAGAGCTTTATACCAAAATGTGTTAAGCTTTGGATGTAACAACCCAGAATTTTGAAACTATTTTTTTGATAACCAATAATAAAGATAAGAGATGCTCATTATCAATATTATTACAACTATGTGCCTTCCAACAAGTGAAAAGAGATTCACAATTATGGTACACTGATATATATATATATATAGAAAGAGTGTTGAAGAATAATAATTATAATAATGGATTGCTACTTCTACAAGACTAAATAAAAACCACAGGATTAAAAGAAACTAAAGGTACGAAGGAGGATAAACCGCTAAAGACACCAACAACAACTCCCCCAAGCCAAGCTCTCTCGACCTGCAACACAGCTGGGGTGGGGGAAAGGAAGGAGGGTCTGAGCAAACCACAACTCAATGAGAAACAACTAACTACTACTCATTATGCATATGATGGGTGCTAACCCACAAGTCCACATGCAACGAGAGAGAAATGATAGAAATAAAAATAAAGAGCAGACCCGATGCTACACCCCAAGATACCTCAAACAAGGAAAAAGGGATAACAAAGGTAAAACCCTATGCTAAACCCTAAACCAATCGAGATGAGTATAAGACTCATACCGTCCAAGCAAGGACTTCCTAGGACAAGATATCAACCAAACCTCCCTAAGACTAAAGGGATCCTATCCATCACTACTACTAGCCAAGACTACCCACAATATATTTTGTTCGTAGGTGTTATGGATTCAATGCGATCATTCATGTGAGTTTATCTTTCTTTATACAATAATACACATAAGCTCCCCGATGGTAGGAGGTATCACATGTGACCTCAGACGAATATAATAGCCGATACCATATTAGGAATCAAGATTCCTAGCAGGGTGCACATATTGCCAGAACGTCCTACCATAGGAGAATACAAGGCATATGGCCAATACATGGAATCCATATGCTCTAACACAAGAAATATGGGGGAATACATAAAATCCCATCAATGAATATATGTGGGCCTTGGGGAAGCCAATGAAATCCCAAGGTCATGTTAGACTGAATACATGGAATACTAAATATGAATCATACCTTCTCGGAACTGAATACATGGAATGTCCGAGGAAGAATATATACTATGGTCAGACTAGGAATACATGTCCGACACTTAATACAAAATACACCCATTTAAGAATACATAACGGGAATTCATATAATACAAAAGTTGGATTATATGACTTATGTGAGCGACCGAAGAGAGGCTCGTCAACCAACTCCCGGTATGAATACATTTTCCTTGCGCTTCCCCGGAATGCCAGGAGGGTTCACTCAAATCCCCATTGTCATGACCCGTCCCGGAACATAATAAAAATATTGAACCAGCAACGGATACATGACTTACAAAGCATCATAAAATAAACCCAAGAGATATAAATAAAGAACATCTCACCCAACTAGCATTAAAATTCAAACCATAGCGGAAGTACTGAAATAAACCCCAAAGTTAAAACTCAAAAGTCTAAAACAGTGATACCAAAATTATCACAAAGTCTAAATAAACATGAACCATAAAATCATCCAACTCTCACTACCACCAAAAGTACATAGCAGTCTCAAAACTCTATCACTACTGAACAATAGATAAATAAAAGAGAACTCCCATAAAAATCACTACCAACTAACTCTCTCTAACAGATAAACATCTTGGCATGGGCTTGCAGGTGAACTAGTTAATCTCCCTGACCTGGATATAAATTGCAAAACAAAATAAGCAAAAGATATCCAAGGGTGTCAGATACAACAATCATATATGCACTTTGATATGTAAGTAAAGCAACATAAACAAGTAACTCAAGTAAACTAAGGGGTGGTGTCTCTCCCCACATATCACGTAATTATGTATTAGTCCACTTTCTAATGTCATTCGTAGCCATAGTACCTTTCTTTTATAATTTTATTGACATGTCCATTTCTCTTCTCATGATTTTTATTATCATAAAGCAAGGGCGCCACACTTGTTAAGGGCGAACCAATCAAGCCCAAAACCCCTATTCTTGGCCTAACAACTTATTAAAAGCATGTCCAGGGTTATTCCATCTAATTAACCCTATTCCTGGCCTAACAGCTCATTAGAGCATGCCTAGGGTATTTCATAACTCTCTCATTATTTTATGCTTCCCCTACTTGGCCTAACATCTTAATCACAAACATGCCCCCGAGATTGTTCCACTTTACATTCTTTACCAATTTTGTCACGCCCCGGATTTTCAAACCATTTTTTTGAAACACAGTTTAAATAATAAACAAGGGGGATACGACTACTTGCCATCCAGATACAGTCAGTTGAATTTCTCATTACATCACAGAGCAGTACAAAGTAAGAATACAAAAGAGGTACAAGAGTGGAAGTGAAGTACAAGTACTGACCTTCTACAACTGCTATAGTAAAAAGAAAGAACTACAAGTACAGGAGAAGTACAAGTGTGGCTACAACTGAAGTACTAAAACTGAAGTACAATGTAAAGGAACTACAACTGAAAACATTGTAACTGAAATATAATGTGCAAGAAAGGCTACTGAAACTGAAGTAGCGGAGTCAAAGAAAATCTGGCAGTTGACTCGAGCTTCAAATCAACACGTCCTCCAAGCCCTGCAGAACAGAACTAGAAAAAGAGAAAAGGGAGAGTCAGTGAGAAAACTACTAACTACTACCAAGCATACACATGCGGTGCGTGCCTACATGCCCATAAGTAGACATACAGGAACAGTAAAGAATCTAAAGTGCACGTGACATAAACCCAACTCATGCAATAGTGGACATAGGTGTGTCACCAATAAAGTGTGTACAACCAAGTCCTCAAAACTGAGTAAGTGCAAAGAGTAAGACGTCCTAGGTCCCACCGAAGTAACTTTAACACAACCCAACCAACTTTACCACTAAGATAAAACAACCCTAAGGATCTACTAAGGATCCCAAACCAAAGCAATGCTAATATATCCAATAACAACTCATGTCACGATTTACACTAACTATCATTATCATTAAGTATTGGATTCATATGCAACTTTAGATATTTGAGGTATTTCTTTCTTCCTTTTCTATCTTTCCATTTCATTGATTTCATGAATATGGATAAACCACGAAATCCCTAGCCAAGTCCATTCTAGTTATCCTACCATCCTCGCTACATGTTGCCAATTGTTTCATAATTTGCAATAGAAATAAAATCCAAGAATACCCTCAGAAGTCCATTCTTGATTTATCCGTTCATTCTCCTTTATCATGTTTCCGATGTATAACGTTGATAGGGTTGGTCCGATATGGTGGCTCCAGTAACACACCATCCTTTCCTATCCATTATTCCCCAAGTAACGTTGGGAGGGCTACACTACCCCCATTGTGCACAATGTCGTGCATGGTGCGACCATCCGACATTCCGAAACCACGCGAATACCTTCAATTTTATAATCCCACATCATCGTTACTAATCACATCATTCCGAAACCACGCGAATGGGTTCAATTATATTATAATACACCATTCTGAAACCACGCGAATAAGTTCAATTATGTTATACTACACCATTCCGAAACCATGCGAATGGGTTCAATTATGTTATACTACACCATTCTGAAACCACGCGAATGGGTTCAATTATATTTCGATACATGGGTCACCATTCCAACCCGATTATATTCCACTTCATTAAACGTTTCACAAGTGGTAGATTCAAGGTTGAGCACGAGTAGCCCTCGTGGGGCACATCCTCCCTATTAGAGTTCATTTCCTTCATTGGGTTCGTTATTAGGTTTTCGAGTCAACAACTCAACCTTGACGATTTAAGGGAGACAACCAAGTCAAACTACACCAACGATCATACAAGTACCCACGACGTCTAAACAACCAAGTCCAATGCCCAACTTCGACGAATTCTCATACAACCATCAAGCCAACCATGATAGAGTACCACCACCCACCTGGGGAATCCAAACAACCCGATATCACTACGACACTTGACGAGGAAATTTTATCGACTACTTGGTGCTCACCAAACCCCACGAAATCTACGATAATTATATGGACTCGACGTGACCGACCACACCACCATGCAAGTCTACAATAACCCAACGGTGTCAAATTCTCCGAAATACGACTCAAAATTCACAAAGGCAATTCATTGAACACTTGGCGGCCCCTAACAACAATGGCCACCAATCAACCTACAAGTCACCAAGTTAGAACCAAACCACTACTAAAAACACCCCACAATATCCATTAGCACTAAACCTAGGTCACCTCAAGCAAGGAAATCCATGAATATGCAAAATGCGATATTGATACAACAAGGCTACGAAATACACCCTATAGTACACACACACACACACACACACTTAATATTAACTAAGAGTTTACCCACCGGAAAGTCGCCGGGGCTCCAAGTCCACGAGAGAAACGTCCTCAACACCACCATGATCCAAGACTACCCATGTGTAGATCGTCTTGCCCTCGTCGGTGTTTGTGAAGGAGGAAATCTTCAAATCACAAGGAATCCTCATGAAATCGAGAGAGAGGGAGGTTACAAATGTGTTTTAAAGAGATATAAATGGCTTACTTGAGTGATAGGGGGAGGAGGCTCCAAAATGTGTTCTGGATGCCCTTCTACACGAAAATCGACTATATATATGCCCAGAAATGACCAAATTCCCTTACTAAGCTTCAACAGATTTTCCATCAGACCGTACTGCAACTGGTCGCGCTTGCGGTCGCACTGCGCAACCGGTCGCGAGGAAGAGTGGAACTGGTCGCGCTGCGGTCTGGCCCAAAAACTCCTTGGGAGTATTTTGGGCATAGAATCTTCGTCCGAACTCTGATTGACGCGATTCAAGTTGCGTTGGATTCGTAATTGAATTCTCTACGACTCTCTATAAGAATATAGATAAATTGTCAGAATGACTCGGGATCACAATGGGCCTAGAAGACCCTCGACACTTCACCGGAACAACGTAAAACAATGCCAACTCACTACTGGGGACTCTCACTACCCCGAACCATTGAATTTCATCGAATGGGACCTGATATCAACCATAATGATATTTAAGAAATTATTTAAAATTCTAGGTCGTTACATCTCGTACCCCTTAAAGAATTTTCGTCCTCGAAATTAGATAAGAGAGGAGAAAGGATGAAAAGTCTAAACCGAATACGATCATTGAGACCGAAGGAACTACACTCCCCAATATTCGAATCGGGAAACAAAAATCGGCTCTTCCACGGATTTCATAAGAGTTGGTTTACAAGAAGCGCGCTAACATTTTCAACAAAGATGCGCGGTTTGTATACGGTTTCTAGGATAGTTGAAGGATACGTGGTCAAGCATGGATACACTCTCGCTTTAACATTTAACAGTTCATTCGCAATTTGCATGATGCAAGGGTATGCTTTACAATCCACACTATAATGAACCTACCACAGTTACACCAATACGCCAAGGACACACCGATATGCCAAGGACACGTCGATATGCCGATACGCCAAGGACACACCAATACGCCAAGGACACGCTGATACGGATTCAAAGCTGTTTGCATGAATGCTTGGAGAATTTTCACTAATGAGATTACATCATCGTACCAACACCCACGAGCTAACCG
>NMUG010012670.1:0-10303 GCA_002855965.1 Monotropa hypopitys
ATAAATTTCTTCTTATTGATTAAAACTTTGTGTAACTAATCTTGCCTTGTTTCTAATTATTAATTCATTTTCATCCAGTTTGTTTCGAAAAACCTATTTAGTTCCAATTATTGTATTATTTTGTGGTTTAGGGACTAATTCCTAAACTTTGTTTATTTCAAATTGATTTAATTCTTTTTGCATTGCTAAAATTCAAAACTCATCGTTTTCGGCATCAATGAAAGATTTTGGTTCAATTTGAGAAATAAAAGCGAATTTATTACAAAATTTTTTAAGAAAGTTTCGAGTAGTTACCCCTTTGGATGCATCTCCAATAACTTGCTCTATAGGATGGTCATGCATCGTTTTCCAAGCTATTGGAAGATCTTCAACGATTTCCGGTTGGTCAATAGGTGTATCAATCTCTTTTTCATTTTTTGGTGGCTCATCCAAGCTTGTTGATGCATCCTCATCTGGAAATAACTTTTCGAAATTTTCTACAATCTCATCAACATCATTTCTTGAAATTTTGCTAGAATCATCAAAACGCACATGAATAGATTTTTCAACAGTTTTAGGTTTTTTTATTATAAATTTTATAGGCTTTATTAAAGAATAACCAAGAAAAATACTTTCATTCGATTTTGAATCAAAATTTTCAAGAAAATACAGGGATTTTTTTTCACAATTTGAAGGTATGTTTCCATCACCATTTCTTTACCCCCACAAAATTGTTCCGCAGATCTTTAACCAAGTGCATCCCTAGGGAAGGTGATGATGGCTGATGTAGGACGTTTAAACGAAGAAGAATAAAAGATAAAACCTTAGAAATCCACTCATAAAGAACCCTAGAAATCCACATATAGGGATTTTATACACTCCAATAAAAAAATAAATTCATTCCACATTATAAAACTATCTCAAACAATATCTGTAATCCTTTAAATGGACTCCTCCAAAAGATAAAGATAAGAATAATATATATAACACTAATCTAATAAAACTTCCTAATAGATAAATCTTAAGGAACAACTAAATCTACTAAATAATATCCTAACAAATAATTACACGGATAAATATCTTCCAGGATCAAATATGAATATCCCATTCTGTTCCCTATCAATTCTCCCTGTTTAGAGGAACTCGACTCCGGCGAGTTAGAAGTGAGTTGCAACTCAAGAAATTCGGGAGTGGAACCATGTGCCATGAAGAAACGTCTATCAATGCTATTGGAGACCAAAGCACACTGGTTGGCACACTTTTAGAGAGCAAAAGTGGTCCAAATATGCTTTGGACTGGAAACACGTTCTCCGCAGAAAAATCAAGATTAATACCCAAATTGAATGGAAAATCATTCAAATTTGCATTATGGTCCAATTTAGGAGAAACACAAACAAGGTTACGGGTGTGAACATAGGGGAGAACATGATCGGTTTCCTCACAAGTGATCTCACAATTACTCTGAAGTGGTAAATTATTAGGTATTGCCTTCGAGGTATCTCCTTGACCTCTGGAGAAATGGAACTTCCTGTACCTTTAAACCACTTATTTGAGTAGTCTCGTCTACAACTTGCTCAGACTCACGTTTGGGTAAAATGGAAAGATGTTGCTTAATGGGGCCCTGCCCTGGGCAGGTGAATTGGATTGTGCCTCTTTATCATTTGGTCTAGGTTTTTGACACTTAGAGCAGGATGAATCTTCCATTATCCCAAATACGATGGTCTTTTTCTGCCACTTTACTTGCACTCACGTCATTCATCCAAGAACTACCAGAAAGGGTATGACCAACATCTATGGGTAGGGGTATCACAATAAACATTTTCAGCAACACATTCCGAGACTAAAAAGACAGACAAATATTTCCAAGTTATCTCATATAGTTATGGATGTAGTTCAATTGAAAGATTTCTTGAAAGATTTCTCTTTTAATGCCAAACTCAGAAATCACATTCATAGGAAAACTCTCATTGATAATAATTTTGCAAAACCTATCCCCGCAATACGCAAATGTGTGAAATTCATTGCCAACTTGGTTAGGAACCATACATGAAAGAGACTGCTTAAAGTATCTCGCGGTCCTACTTAGCCGAGCTTTGGGATGAGTATTATTTTGGTCTATCGTAGTTGACAGGTAGCTTTGCGAGATGTGCCAAAAAAACTGGATCCATGTTATCGGGTGCAAGAAAATGAGAAAACTCAAATTATTAGACCTTGTTGGAAAATATACTAATTTCCCAACAAATAAAGATAATAATCGGAATTTTAAGGGAGAATAGTACCTTTGCAAGATCAAATTTGAGTTTCAAGGTTTTGACACTAGATCCAAACATTTGTACTCCAAACCCTCCGATTGTTGTGCTCTGCCCAAATTTCTACGCTACTGCTGTATCTTTTATTTATGATGTTTTTTTCTCAATTTTGATTCTAGAATTGGACTGGGGTTTCAAGTCAAAGGGTTTGGGTTTTTTCACGACCTGTTAGGGTTAGAAAGCTGCTAGAAGAAAAAAATCAAGCAACGATATGGATCGTTGTTTGCTCGGATACCAAAATGTAGGACGATTTAAAGAAGAATAAAATATAAAACCTTAGGAATCAACACTCAAGGAACCCAAGAAATCCACATCTGGGGATTGTAGCGGTATCCAAACCAATACCAAAATAAATTCATTTCATATCTTTAAACTATCTCAAACAATATCTGTAGAGTCCTATAAATAGACTCGTCAAAAAGATAAAGATAAGACCAATCTAATAAAACCTTGTAATAGATAAATCCTAAGTAACAACTAAATCTAGTAAATAATGTCCTAAAAATAGTTATTACAAGGATAAATATCCTGCAGGATCAAATATGAACCTCTATTTAGATGGGATTGTTAAGATTTATGGTCGCCTTAATACGATTGTGTATGATCACGATGTCTGCTGTATGAGCTATGTTTGTAAAACCTTGTGGCACATGGTAGGTATCAAGCTTCAATTTAGTACTGCATATCATCTCTAGATGGATGGTTAGACGGAAGTGGTCAATCGCAACTTAGGTAGCCTTTTGCGTTGTTTGGTCAATGAGAACAATTGTATCTGGGACTCCATCTTGGCCACAACTAAGTTTTCTTAGTACAATTGGTTTGAGCCTTTTCGAGGTCTTGCATGGGTATCAACCTCGAAAACCCATTGACCGTCTTCCAATGAGCCATCACAAACGAGTCTTTGAGTCATCCGAGATGTTTGCACGTCATATTCATGACATGCATGCCACCATTAGTAAAAAAATCCTTGCAAGTAATGCTAAGTACAGATCACAATCGGATTTATGTCGGCGACACCAAGAATTTCAATTTGGCGACTATGTTATGATTCCAGTTTGTCCTGAACACCTCTCGTCCGTCACTTCTCGTAAATTGCAATCTCGTTTCACAGTTCTCAAATGCATTGGCACCAATGCATATGTTCTAGATCTTCCACCATACTATGGCATTAGCTCCACTTTTAATATAGAGGATTTGGTTGTTTATCACCCTCTGTTTACATTCCTTGACACCTGTTTGTTGACTCTTCCATTTCCCCAGATAGCCCACACAATCCGGTCCTTGTCCCCTTCCCAGCACCCCCGACACAAAAAGATACTATTGATGCTATTTTAGATGATCAGATTGTGTCCACTAGGAAAGCGGTGTCCAGCATTTTCTTGTTCATTGGTCCAATATGCCGGAGTCCGATTCTACTTGGATTACTAGCACTAAGTTACTTCAGCTGGCGCCTGATTTTCTTGAGTACTACATGAGCGGTACCGGTCCACACTCGACAACGCCGAGTTTCGCTCACCCCCAGAGAGTTGGTGCGGACACCAGGTTCACGCGTTTATCATCGACGGCGTGAGAGGATGACCCATCCAGTATCTTTATGGCTAGATTGTGGCCCCCATGTGATTTATGCTTATGTTACTTATTATGTTATTTGTTTCATTTTTCATTCATTATCTAGGATTTATCTTTTTGGAGATAGGTTTTATTTTGTTTCTCTTTTAATTATTTGTATCTTTTAGTTGTCATTTCTTGACCTTATTTATAGGTCATTTTTCAGATGTGTTTAGGATCATTTAATGATATAGATTTTTCATACTTCTCAAATTATTGTGGATTTTAATTCTCACCTAGATGCGGATTCCCCGGGGGGGGGGATTCTTTGGTTTTACATCAATGGCTATTTGAATTACTTAATTCAGGAATTTAGCTTACCTTATCGACCTACCGTGCCTTAAAGCAAGCACTTTCACAAGCACAATTGCTGCTTGATTAGCAATTGGCACCACGCTAGAGGGAAATAGTGTGGGGAGATCACCATATATGGGTTGAGGATCAATCGCTTTGACTTTGCCCTCGTGTTATACTGTAGGCCAGAATCGGAGAGAGTGATCGGCGAACTATCGAGCAGTGCAGTGCAGGAGCACTTCCAATCTGTGCTGTTTAATGGAATCCCCTTGATCAAGCAAAAAAATGGCTAGGTTCACTGTCAAATTTTTTATTTATTTCTCATATCAGCTGTGGTCACCATTGATTCTGTCTGGTACTATTGTAAATCAACATACTAGTATGTCAATTTGTAAACTTGTTTTTCGTAAATTCTATGACCACGGATATTTCTAGAAGGGAATCCCATCCGTATCATATACTCCAATATTTTCCAAATGTGTCCATAATTTGATATTAACTCTATTAAGTATTTTTGTGATACTCTAGGCCACATACCCAAACTTGTATGAAAACCCGGAAGATAGGTAGAAATTTGTTTACCTATGCACAGTTCCATATCCTGAACTTCTGAAATCGAAATGCCATGACAAAGTCTGTCACAACCCATCCCGATCTCGGAATGAGTCCATGACCGGCCAACGAGCAAGCTCGCTAAAGGCCTAGATAAAAGAGTTGAAGAATTCCTTAACAATATAATATGCGGAAGCGTGTGAACAAAAACCAGAGCAGTGATATAGATGTTCTCATTTATTTCCCAGTATTACATCATTTGGCTTAAAACAGAGCCAATACATCAAAAGGTACAACAAAAGGCTCCAAAACATTATTTAAACAAGAGCTGTCACTTCATTCTTCAACCTGACCTGAAAATGGTTTTAGAAAACGCATAAGCTATAAAGCTAGAGTGAATTTCTACATACTGCAGTACAAGTTTCATGGATTCACAATATTTCCTGCAAGATTAGTCCACAGATAAAATATGGCTTAAAAGCTCAATAGTAATAACCATGCTTTGAAACAATCCTTTCTTTGCTTTGATTTTATGCCAACCTGCATTTCACAGTATATTATTTCATAATTCAGCCTTTGTGGAATAGGCTTATCTTTCAGTCATTTTATCATATTGCCCCTGTCGTATGAACACTCATACTTTTCACATTTATGCTTCCGCTTGTGTCGTATAAGCGTATAATAACATTATGCTTGTGTCGTATAAGCATATTGATTGCCAATGTTATGCTTCTGTCGTATAAGCATATTGATGATCATTGCGTCTTATGCCTCTGTCGTATAAGCATATAGATAACAGACTCATAACCGTGCTGTCATCATATGTACATCTTATTTCCGTTTCATCTCCATTTCAATTCCTTTTCAATTCATTATAAATCCTTGTCGTATGGATTTTCACAAAACAGTTTTCCAATTTGTTCATCCATGGAAAAAGAATTTGTGCATGATCCATTCTTTCGAAATCTTCTTTCGGAAATAACATATCATTTTGGGTTTAATAACCACAATTATAGTTTCAAAGGAAATGCACTGAAAAGTACGAGTAGAGCAGTATATAGAGATTCACCTGAATAAGATTCTTAAGCTTCTATTTCTTTTTCTTCTTCAACTAGCCCAAATCTGGATAAAATTTACAACTTAGTATTTAACAAGAATTTTGCCTCAAATATACACTGCCGAGCTGAGATGGCCGAAGGCTCAAGTCTGCCGGAGACTTAAGTTTGGCCGAAGGCTCATTGACCGAACACTACTGGTCATCCAAAAGGTTGACTGCCTAAGGTATATTTTAGCCGGAGGCTCACTGCCGAGCTCCCACGGTCCGTGCAGATTAACAAAAACCAAGTTTAACTCCTACAAGGAGTTGCAAGCCTTTCTAGGGGTGTCAACCTGCTTAGGTTGAGTTGACCTTCTAATACTAGGTCGGTCGGGTCATTACCGAGCTGAAATACAGCTAGCCGGCTAGTTGCCGAACTGCCATACTACGGTCTGGACACAATTGATCAGAGTCAAAACATAGATTTCAAGCTATGGTTTCAGTCTGGTAATTGGTTGAAAATGACCGGAGAACTGTTTAAGAGATCTTGGGCTATTCTCCCGAGCAACCAGAGTTGTTGCCGAGCTGGTTTAGTCAAAGAACGACTGAGTTCTGCCAAGCACAATCTGCTTCGGTCAGAATGATGGTCAATCAATGAACATGAGTAAAGTAGTGCGACCGGACTGATAAACGACTTGGCCGAACTAAATAATGACCTGATCATAAGCTTAGCCGAATGCTAGCTTTGTCGAGCAGAACCAACGTTTTAATGGCTTGGCCGAGCACAAACTCTGCCGAGCTGAACAGCTACGGGTGTGAGGGACAATAATAGTGTACGGGAAGACTCCGAGTGAGTCTGCCGAATTGATTTTACCAAGGCTAGACTTGACTTTGAGTCTGCCGAGCAATAATACATTATCTAGGGCTTTTGCCGAACAGAAAATGATAAAGTAACATATTATACCTTTGGCCGAAGCGTGATTTGCCGAAGAGTGAGTGATCAAAGCTGGAAATATGTTTGCCGAGCAGGTACTGATACGAACAAAGGCTTGCCGAACTGGTAAAATCCTTGCCGAAGGAAAAACTGATTGTCTGAATGAATTGTCGAGGTAAAACAAGTATGACCGGAGCTTGAACAATGGTTCTGAAGTGATTGGTTAAACGACCAAGGCTTGCCGAACAACAATTTTAAGTGGAGATGTACGACAGAAGGTTTGCCGAACACCTTGAGCACAAAGTCTGAGCTGCCGAGCTCCTGGAATAAAATCCAGAGCTCTGCCGTACAACATTGCTTCGGTCAGTTTTCTAGAGAGAGAAACAGAAGGTCTGGATGCTTTGGAGTAGTAACCAAACGAATGAAATGGTTTGGTATTTATAGAGTTTGAGAAGGAATAATATCCGGACTGTTGGTAGACAACTCAATCGGCGCCACTCACAATTCATAGGCCCCACCGGCCGCCCAGCCTAGGCTTCTAGCCTGCTGACCTACGCCCACCAGCCGCTCATTTTGGCTCTTCTGTCAGAAATGCAACGTGACGTCAGTCCACTCCAGACTCTTGTCTTCTGACAGGGTGGCTGTCCAGATGGACTCACCCATATGGCCGCGCAGACACGTCCGAGCTGATCTGGCCGGACTGCCAAGTAGTCATCTGAGCTGGCCGGACCTCCACTTGGCCGGACTCCTAGGTTGGATACCTACCGAGCTCGGCGACTGCTCGGCCGACCCTCTACTGTTCGACACTCCTTCAATTTGGGCTCCTAAACTTGTTTTCTTCCACTTAGGCCCCTGATTAAATCTCTTCTCTATATTTCATATAATTCAAGGCTTAAATAAATATCAAAAATTCCACGAAAATTCCCAAAATTTATATTTGCTTAAATAAATACTTTTATTTAATATTTTCTAGGATCGGGGTCTCACAAAGTCAGTGCCCAGAAATGGTTGGCCTATGCTCAGTTTTACATTGCATCTTGGGCATATCATGTGGTTAGTTATTGTTTTTTGTATGACCAATTAAATTACCAATTCAATTGAACTTTTTTTGATAACCGGGTGTCCGGATTACCTTACGCACACCAATTCAGTTGAACTTGATTGTTCATGTTGATCAATGCTCAAAACCAGTTGGATTACTAGATGTTTGGCAGTCTACCCTAATTCATTGTTCGTGGCATGTGACTATTATACTCATCACTTCCTTGTGCCAAAGCTAATTTAGATTAGCATTTTTTACTATTTCGAAATGGAAGAAATCAATTATAGCTGTTAAGAGTGATTATTAATTGTTCTTCTGTACTCTAAATTTACTAGTTTCTTGCTTTTGTTAACTAGTTTTTAACTCAAACAATTTTGTATTAACTCCTGTCCTCCCCACTGATACCCCCATCGTTTGGTTATTACCTGGGCAATGTTAATATTAATCTAATTGAGTTCTAAAAATGTAACTCATTTGTTGTATATTTCATCCTGAATGAACAGTGGTCATTTTTATTTTCGAGATTGAATTTGTTGGATTGTGCCAGATAATGGTTGTAATGTTTTTTCTTCTTCTCTGAATTAGGTGTTTGGGATGGACAAACGATTTTGGTTCGTCCCTTGTTATTCAGAAGAAGATTTACGACGGATGCCTGCACTTCAGGGTCTTGAATACCCTTCAAAGCCTGACTTGGATGCTCAAGAGTTCTAAGGACCAGTTGGTTCTCTCTCTCCTTTGTAGCGTATATGCGGAGCCGCCATAGAAGGTTCTTTCCTCCTAACTGATATACAAAGCTGCAACCAAAATGACCTGGAAATCTCTCTCTCTCTCTCACTCTCATCGTGCGGAATAACAGTTGAGTTGATAATGAAATGATTGTATGCATGTAATGGAGCAGCTGAAAACATTAACATTATGTTGGGGGTTGGATAGTGGGACTTCATGGCTGCTGTTTAATTCACGTGTTATATATATATACATATTATATTCAAAATGTAGTGTTGAACTAACTTGTCTTCATGGCTGAAATGATGCGTTTGTAGTGATGGTTTTCTTTCAAAATTAATCTATACCGGCAAAATGCTGCCGACATTGATTTGTGTAGATGTTGGATTGCTGGTCCCTGCCTGATTTACTGATTCAAAAAGACGTAATACGATAAAGAAGAACAATTAGATATGCAGAACTGATATTTGTAAATCCATGAAATGAACAAAATTAGTCTGCATTATATGATTTCCAAGAAATAACTCTTGCAAGTGTTAATAATAGAGTATTTAAGAAATACACTTGCAGGATTTGGGAGAATTAATCTTGTTGAATTGCAGCAACCAGTTGGCTTATAAGTAGCCTTACAGAAGCTCCACGTTTTAACAAACCTAGTAACATGATACATGGCTAAGGAATAGGTTAAACAATTAACAAGTCCCTTAACAATAGGGATTATTAACTGAGCAGTAAAACCGCAAAAAACTCTAAATACTCATTCTCCCTTAAACTGAATGCCATTAGCAATCAGTTTACACATGGATCTGAACAAAAACCCATTAGAGCATGCATCTTTAAGAACACATCAAGCTTTAGAGACTTTGTCATTATATCTGCAGATCTGCAGCTTGCTCCTGAGTATGACAATGAACCATCTTCACAATTCCATCCTTTATGACCTCACGAAGAAAATGAAAACTGTTGTGGGATTAATCTGGAGTTGCCACGTGTCAAGGGCATGATCGTACTATTACGGCATCAGCGATAGCTCGGCCCAGACTGCCACGTCATCAGTATCCCGCAGTACGGATCAGGTCAGCCATGTACGGCAAGACATCCGCTCAGTGCGGCGACCAGTTATCTTATGCGGCGTGCTAGATCTCCCAGTTGATATAGCCAACCATGTGTCCAACAGTGCCCTACACTACGGATTAGGTTGGTCCGGTGTGGCTAACATTTTGGTAGCTGGACAAGCAGCTGTTTAGGGACATGAGTAGGATCATGGGAGATACATCTGGTCACTTGCCGTAACTAGCATCTCCGCTGTGCGGATCAGGATGACCTTGTGCGGCTAGCATCCTCACAGCACGGAGAACAGTCTTCCAGAGTAGTACATGCCAGACCAAGTACGGTACAGCTGAGCTTGTGCCCCAGTAGCGCCTGCTGTGCGGATATCCACCAGCGCGGCATCCAATGGAACAATACAGGAAGGGGTGGCAGACGAGGCGTCCACGTGTCAGACAGCCAGAGAACGGTGCAAGGCACACGTGTCAGACTTCCTCTTCCCGAAGAAATATTTGAAGTTCCAAGAACAGTACAAAAAGTGTGCCAACATTTACTTTTGTTGGAGAATGTGGCAGACATCCGTCAGAATGCAGCAGACACGAGGAAAAGGAACGAGGAGTCCTAGGAAGACCTCGTTTCCAGCGAGAAGCTGGAAACCCGGAAGGCAAGAGTATATAAGCAAGAGTTCAGCCACCGGTGAACGGTACATGCCATTTTGCTCTCAGACTCTCTAGTGCTTATAATTTTCTGTTTATTCGATCAGGACTAACTTAGTC
>NMUG010012671.1:0-10303 GCA_002855965.1 Monotropa hypopitys
AAACCATTTTCTATTCTCTTTTCAAACCATTTTCCCAATCTTTTTCCCTTTTCTATCTCAAAATCCGTCACTTATAAATCATGAAAATCTTTCCAAAAGAGTTACTTTTTAAATCATCATTCTCTTTCTTTCCCAAAATATCTTTTCATTTTATTTCATTCCTTTTTCGTTTCCATTATACAATCCACCGATCTAATAAATCATCCATAAAAAATCTCATCATTATCTCAAGGATCGAATAAAGGATCCATCAAAAATCAACATTATCTCATCTTCGAACATAGTAGCCAAGGGTCATTCAAATCATCTGACCATGCATTATGACAGCACTGTAATACTATGAAACATTCCGGCTAAGTACACCAGTAATGAACCAGGGGCCGTGTCACACTCCAGAAATTTTAATTAATTTTTGTACAATTTTCCTTTATTTTCTATACTATTTTGGTAAAATCCTATGGAAGTAAATCGCAAATCAATTCATTTGAACCTTCCCGAGACCCACACTTTGAGTTTTAAGATGTTTGGGATGTTCAAGAATGGGTTCGGGGGTGTTTATCGATGTTCGGGTGATTGCCACATTGTTCGATACATAATTTAATCGGAATAACAATCCATCTTTTTTCCCTCTTATTTCGAAATAAGGAAGCCCAATCCGAGCCTGCATTTTGATATGAAGTGTTGTGGCATAGATGGGTATTTGTTGCATTTCGATATTCAATGGGGCTTGCATATCGAAATGGTAGAGATTTGTTCCCCTTGGATTTTATGCATTTTGATATACAGAGTGTGGGTATTTCGATATAGGGCATGGCTGCCCAACCTTCCTTTTTTGTGCATTTCAATATACACCAAAGGGTGTATATCGAAATGTAGTCATTCGGTTGCCTCCCTCTCTTGTATATCGATATACACATTGAAGTGTATATCGAAATAGGGGTCCTCTGCCCGCATCCCTTTAATGTGTATTTCGATATACACCCTATGGTGTATATCGAAATGTAATGATTATGCCCTCCCCTCCTCTATGATGCATTTTGATATACATCTCATATATATCGAAATGCAGGTGGTCTTCCCAGCCATGTGTATGTGTATTTCGATAAACACATTGAAGTGTATATCGAAATGCAATGCCTCTGCCCCTCTCCCTAACTTAGTGCATTTGAATATACACCTCCTGTATATCGAAATGCAACCCATTAAGGGCGGCTTGACCTTTTTTTAATATGTTTCCCAAGCATAGGAATTGGACTAGTCGCTCATAATAATACCCGGTAAATACAGGATCGAATCCACAGAGAACGGAATTGTTATTCTTGTTTCGAGTTAGATTACCTTGATTGATTTAGTTCTAGGATGCTAGCCTTGATTTTCATTATGGTTTTGATTACACTAAATTATACTACGTTGATTAAAACTTGTTACTAAGGAGGTTTAAGCCAATTAATATTGGTTACCCTAGGCCTAGGAAATTCACATCAACCTCAATTACTCGAACTTAGGCCATGTCTAGGCCATCGTTCGGAAGATAACACATGGAATATTTGAAAGGGATAGAATTGAGGTTTTACAAAGGGATAGCTTGTTAAAAATATTTAATCAAAAACTTGGCGGGCCATCGTCTAAGCATCAAGTGTGCCAAGAAACTTGTCTACACAAGATCAAAGAGATTAACACCTACAAGCTTTGACCTAATTTAGAGTTACACCCCAAACTCAACTTCATTCTATCCATGAAAAACTAGAGGCATGTGATGGTTCCTAAGCCATGGAGTAACCCATATCCATGTCTTTCCCTATCACTACTCAAACAAATATGAACTATACTTCATTTGTTCAAAACCTAGAAATAAAGATATTAGAAGTTATTAACAACTACACAAATAAAGTACATGAGAAGAGAGAGCATGAGCTTACCTCCATGGTTAATGAATACAAAAAACCTTGAATCACAACATAAGATAGCTAATTAAGAGGGGGAAATACATGAGAGAAAAGGGAGGTAGAGAGAAGTTAGAGCAAAAGATATTAGAACTTAGAAAAATTACATAAAATGAAGCTTAGGGCACCCAATATCGGGGTTGCCCTATTTATATGTCCATACAATAATTACAAAAGTGGACAAAAATGCCCTCAACCACATACAAAACACTTAAGGAAATTTGCATATTTTAGCCAAGGGACCGGTCCCCAACGGTACAGAGGACCGGTACCCAGTGTAAATTTTCCCTTCTCAAAAGCTTCTGCTCAAAATCTGTCCAAAAACTGAGGCAAGGGATCGGTCCCCGACGGTACAGGGAACCGGTACCCGTTGGAGTTACAGTCCACTTCCCAGAAGTTACAGTCCAAAGGGCATTCAAAATTCGAGTCAAGGGACCGATCCCCGTTGGTACAGGGACTGGTACCTGCTGGAGTCTTCCTAGATGATACTGTTCAAACTTGGATCAAATTTTCCTTGAGGGGACCGGTCCCCGATGGTACAGGGGACCGGTACCCGCTGCTGATACTGCTATTTTTGACAGAACTGCTTTGGCCGTGGTTCCAACTTGCCCACAACTCTTCCGGATCATCATTGGCGCTTCTACCATGCCGTGCAATGTCTTTGGAGCATCTTGAAGTCGACATGGCTCACTGTGGAGCTATCTAATCCATTTCATCGCAATTTCCTGAAATTGTTCACAAACTACCAAAAGCATAAACTATGTGTAATTTAGAGATGATTGGTTGTCGAATACCAAAAATAGGATGAAAATTGGCCTCTTAAAACTACAAAATTAGAGGCCAATCACACACCCCAATTTGAACGTTGGACGTCCTCGTTCAACCGAAATAGAAAAAAGAGAAACATCTATGCAAACTAATTTTCGTAAACAAAAGACAAATAACTATCTATATGCATGCACGTGTAGCAAGTTTATCAAAAATACCACAATTACAAACTAGGATGCATGCACCAAAGTCCCATGAATAACTATAAATACTCGCATTCGTGGTCAACTAGATACATACGATGTAATGAGCATTGATTCCAACCTTACGGAGGTGTCCATGTATCGCTCAATGATCCCACTAACAGTTGTAAACATCCCATGAATGGTGCGATAGAATATGCGAATTTCAAAAAAAAAATGGAAACGCAACAAGTAAGCACGCACCACAATCACAAAAAAATCAAGACAAGATTATACGATATTATCCATAACATGACTTCATAACATAAAACATACTTTACCAAATGTTTTTAAAGACTACAAAAGGTCATCAAGGACTTTCAACATATAACTACACATGGTAGGAAAGAAAAAGGAACAACAAAATAAGTAGTGCCTGACTTTCAACATATAACTACACATGTTGTTAAATGTTACCCCTCACTTCAAATGTAATGAAAGATGAATACACTTTGGTTATGTTGTAAGTTGCTATGCCTATATATGTTTGACTACGTCTACGACACATAAAATAAATTATTGAGCCCCTCAAATGAGAAGCAACCTTGGCTAGGGATTCTCGGGAATCAATATTAAGGGAAGCAACCTTGGCTAGGGATTCCCGGACACGATGACGATGGTATGGGCCTATGATTGTTTGATTGGAGTGCCTTGGTTAGGACTCTTAGAATGGTCGCTCCATCCGCGACATTGTGCACAATGGGGGTAACGTGAGCCCTCCCAACGTTATTTGGGAAACACCGGATAAGTTCGATGAATGTGTTGACGAGCCATTAATCCAACCTCGCCCTATCAACGTCATTAAACGAGGACAATTACGGAACACCTTGGTTAGGACTCCGATGACACTTATGATTATGGAATGCCTTGGCTAGGATCCCGGGGTTATATCCTACATGTAATAAGTAACGAGAATGGATTGTACTTCAATCAATTGATTACAGCAAAAGTGCTTCTCATGCTTTTTATATTTGACTCTAGTCTTGTAGTCCCTTGTTCAACATCATGGAATGAGGATGTACCCACGTTTGACCCTTGGTTTGTGGTCCTTGTATAACCCTACGTTACGTTACTAGTTGCTCTTGGTTGTAGAAGAGGGATCAATTGCCATGCATTTAGAAGCTCATTGATGTTGGATATGCATTTCTATTCATGTTCATGGCACACACGAGTCAAGTTAAATAGTAACATCATTCACTATAGATATTTCCTACTTTAGCGTGACACGCTCTTTTTTTAAAAGGTTCTGCAGGTAAGAAACCGATCGTGGAGAATCTCGAAGCTCCTTGAGAACTTGGAGGGTTTTGGATATTTTCTTAAAAGTTATGCACTATTTATTTTGAAATACCCGGGTTGTGGGTTATTGTGACTTATGGTTTTGTAACAACTTAACTAGACCTCTCTCTCTTTAATTTTGTGGGTTGGACTTTGGACCTTATTTGTCTATGTTTCATTTCCACATTCACTCTCGGATTTCATGTAATTTGGAATGGGATGTACTTGGTATTTAGACTTGTTTTAAATTGTGTTGAACGATGCTTGTTTCCCCATTTTTAATGTAATTCAAAAAAATGGTTTGAAAATCCGGGGCGTGACAACTTGGTATCAGAGCTTTCAGTTTCGAAAACTTAGGCCTTTGGGGAGACTCTTAGTCTCTATGGGTGCATTGAGTTTAAATTTACATCATCTGGCATGGGCGTGAGCATTTGAGCATGCAGTGACAATTGATCCCATAGGTGGTGTCGGTATAGAGGAATAATAGTTGAGTACTATGCGGTTTGTGGGTTGTAACCCTGTTTGTCGGTTACATTGAGTATGAAAATCTTTTCATTGTTACTATTGAGTTCATTTCCCTTCGATTGAGATTTTGCACAATTGATTGAACTTTTCACCAGAGCCTTGTTTTGTACTCTATTCTTATCGTGTTCTTAACCTTTTGTAGAATACCTCCACATCGTAACATCGCCTTGAGAACAGACCGTAGGAACAATGTTGAGGAGGCACATAGCGAGGAAGTGGACGATCACCGAGCAGGTGTGGAGGATGTTGCACCTCCTGTTATCCCGGTCCCTGCTCTTGAGGGGCTTGTCGCTCCTAGCCAGTTCGCTCGAGAGCTTGCGGCCGCCATGGTCGAAGCTAGACGGGGACTTGCGGCTCCTAGGGATAATGCGGGTAACCGCACTCTTGATGCATTGCGAGAATTCAGGAGAATGGACCCTCCCAAGTTCAGTGGGGAAGGTGAGCCGCTTGAGGCCGACCATTGGCTAGTAGAGATTTGGAGGGTATTCGACACTTTGGGCATCACGGAAGATAAGTTACGTATTACTTTTGCATCCTATCATCTTTTGGGAGAGGCTATTCTCTGGTGGAGTTCTACTGTAGAGATGAGGCGCGCTAGCCTTCTAGCCAGTGGGGATGCTGATCCACAGGCTTTCATGGATCCTATTAGTACCATGACATGGGCAGATTTCTTGGCTACTTTCGAGAATCAGTATTTTCCAGAGAATTATCGAGACCGGCTTAGAGAATAGTTCGAGCACTTAGAGCAGGGGACTATGTCTGTGTCCCAGTACACCTTGAGGTTTCAGGCTTTATCTCGATTCGTGATGGATTTGGTCAGCTCAGAGGAGCAAAAGTGTAAAAGATTTGAGAAGGGTCTTCATCCTTTTATTCAGTGAATGGTGATGGGTCACCGAATTCGAGTCTTTCCCGATCTTGTGGATTGTGCCAGGGCGGTTGAGCCCAAGAGGGATTATCAGCAGAGATACCTTGCCTCGAGGGCGAAGGTGTGGGAGCCGTGTCGACAGGGCTCCAATTCTAGTTCTTCTTCTTCGGGCAGCTTCGGGAGGAAGCGATCGCGGGATCAGTCTCGCTTTTCTCAGGACCAGAGATCTCAGGCTAGTTCGGGGTCAGTCCGAGGCCCAATCACTTGTCATCGATATCATCATATAGGCCATATACGCACCGAGTGCAAGGCACCTGTGTGTTTCGATTGCGGTCAGTGGGGCCATGTGGTTAGAGATTGTCCAGGGAGGGGCAACGGTCGTGGTGATGCGAGGCCACAGCAGCAGCAGCAGAGGAGTGGACATCAGCGTCCACACCAGTCAGGACCTTCTGTCTCGGTCCAGGCTTCTCGCACTGGAGGGGTTTAGATACCTACCAAACCTACACATCAGTCTCAGCATCGAGGAGGGCACCATCAGGGTCCGACGACTCAGGGCAGAGTTTTTGCCATTCCAGCCACTCCTACATCATCTGTGTACCACCAGCAGCCAGAATCCTCAGTCGTGCGGGGTATGTTTCTTGTTTATAATTCTTGGAGCTGGTTGTACGTTAGAGAGATTATTCGACTTCATGGTGTGCCATCATCTATAGTATCTGATCGGGATCCCCGATTTACTTCTCGTTTTTGGCGGAGTTTGCAGGCTTCTCTTGGTTCGAAGTTCATGTTCAGCACAACGTTTCATCCTTAGACAGATGGCCAATCCGAGCGTACGATACAGATTTTGGAAGACATGGTACGAGCTTGTGAGTTAGATTTTCAGGGAAGTTGGGTAGATCATTTGCCGTTGATTGAGTTCGCCTACAATAATAGATATCATTCGAGTTTGGGCATGGCACCTTTCGAGGCTTTGTACGGTAGACCTTGCCGTTCACCAGTTTATTGGCTTGACGTGGGAGAGTCCGCTATTGTTGGGCCAAAGATGACGCAGCAGATTACGGAACAGATCAAGACGATACGCCAGAGGCTGCTTACAGCTCAGAGTCGCTATAAGAGTTATGTCGATCGACGCCGTACTCCTTTGTCCTTTGAGATTGGTGACCACGTTTTCTTGAAGGTTTCACCTCGTCGTGGTATTGCGCGTATTGGGAAGAAAGGGAAGTTGACACCTCGCTTCATTGGTCCATTCGACATCCTAGAGAAGATTGGAGAAGTTGCATACCGACTTGCCTTACCATCAAATATTTCGAATGTCCACGACGTATTCCATGTTTCAATGTTGAGAAAGTACGAGCCGGATCCGTCACATGTCATTGATTGGTCAAACGTGGAGTTGGAAGCCGAGGTGTCCTATGAAGAAAAGCCGATACGCATTCTTGACTCGAGGGAACAAGTGATACGTGGAAAGATGATTCCTTTATTGAAGATTTTGTGGAACAACCACGGAATGGAAGAAGCAACTTGGGAGCATGAAGACGCGATGTGTAGCAAGTATCCAGAGTTGTTTTGATTTTGCTTGTTTTGCTATTCGGTTTGGTTTAAATTTGTATGAACGTTTATGATCTTACCTTAGAAAAATTCCGAGGACGAAATCCTTTTAAGGAGGTTGAGATGTAATGACTCGAATTCCCGTATTATTTTCCGGATCAAAAATCGTATCTTAGATTGATTTTTTCCAAATATGAAACTCCTTGTCGAACTTGTATCCGTCTTGAGGATGTGGTCCCGAGTGGCCTTTATAACCTTATGTATCTGTTAACTTGAGTTTGGGTCGTTTGGGGGTGGTTTGGAGCCCTTGCCCTTGTTATTTTTCAGTTCTGGTGCAGTTGCACCGGTGAAGGATGGGTGTGCACCGGTGCAGGGAGACTTTTGGTGCTTCTGTTCAGTTTTGGAGCAGTTGCACCGGTGCAGGAGAGAGGTGCACCGGTGCAGGTAAGCTCTGAAGATACTGCTCGTTTTGGTGGAATAGTTGCACCGGTGCAAAGTTGGTGTGCACCGGTGCAAACTGTGGTGTGAACCTTCTGCTCAGTTTTTGAAGCAGTTGCATCGGTGCAACCAAGGTTTGCACCGGTGCAGAGGGGGTTTGCACCGGTGCAGCTTCGCTGTGCACCGTTGCAGAGGTTGTCTGGCAGACCTCATTAAGGGCACTTTTGTCTTTTCATCTTAAGGTCTATATATATCTTTGGGAGCCCGAACTGAACCATTTCAGTCTCCTTCTCTATCTCTAAAACCCTATTCTCTTCATCTCTCTTCCTCCATTGATACACAAGCTTGGAGCTTGAAATCCAAGGCCTAAACCTCGTCAAATCAAGAAATCTCGTGGAGAAATCGCGTTCTACGGCTCCGGATCTACTAGGGAGGCACCACTATTTCACCATTCCTCCAACGTTTAAAATTCAAGTGTTTGTAAGTCTTCACTAAGGTTGGATTTCTCTATAGTCTATTATGTTCCTAGTTATACTCTACACTCTACACATAATATTTAGAGCAAACTTTGATATATTTCGTGTATGGGTTGTGAAGCATGCCTAGACCTAGGGTTTATGGGTTAACTATAAAATTAATGGTTTCAATAGAGTTTCTATGGTCTATTACACATTGTACACTAGTCAATTTTATGTTAGGATCAATTGTATGAAAAACCCCAAATCCATGCATAACCCTATTTTATAAATTAGGGCTTTTGATTAATTAGTAGTCCTTTGGTTAAATTGAGCTTCAATACGTGCAATTGGACTTATATAAGGCGTAACAGATGGGTTCACGGTGTGTGTTACACTTCATGGAATTTTGTCGCATATTGGTCATGTTGCTAAATGTTACCCCTCACTTCAAATGTAATGAAAGACGGATACACTTTGGTTATGTTGTAAGTTGCTAAGCCTATATATGTTTGACTACGTCTACAACACATAAAATAAATTATTGAGACCCTCAAATGAGAAGCAACCTTGTCTAGGGATTCTCGGGCATCAATATTAAGGGAAGCAACCTTGGCTAGGGATTTCCGGATACTATGACACATGACATAAAGTGTTGAGTTCAAATGAGAAGCAACATTGGCTAGGGATTCTCGGGTATCAATACTATGGGAAGCAACCTTGGCTAGGGATTCCCGGACACGATGACGATGGTATGGGCCTATGATTGTTTGATTGGAGTGCCTTTGTTAGGACTCTTAGGATGGTCGCTCCATCCGCGACATTGTGCACAATGGGGGTAACGTGAGCCCTCCCAACGTTATTTGGGGAAGACCGGATAGCTTCGATTAATGTGTTGACGAGCCATTAATCCAACCTCGCCCTATCAACGTCATTAAACGAGGACAATTACGGAACACATTGGTTAGGACTCCGATGACACTTATGATTATGGAATGCCCTGGCTAGGATCCCGATGTTATATCCTACATGTAATAAGTAACGAGAATGGATTGTACTTCAATCAATTGATTACAGCAAAAGTGCTTCTCGTGCTTTTTATATTTGACTCTAGTCTTGTAGTCCCTTGTTCAACATCATGGAATGAGGATGTACCCACGTTTGACCCTTGGTTTGTGGTCCTTGTATAACCCTATGTTACGTTACTAGTTGCTCTTGGTTGTAGAAGAGGGATCAATTTCCATGCATTTAGAAGCTCATTGATGTTGGATATGCATTTCTATTCATGTTCATGGCACACAAGAGTCAAGTTAATTAGTAACATTATTCACTATAGATATTTTCTACTTTAGCGTGACACGCTCTTTTTTTAAAAGGTTCTGCAGGTAAGAAACCGATCGTGGAGAATCTCGAAGCTCCTTGAGAACTTGGAGGGTTTTGGATATTTTCTTAAAAGTTATGCACTATTTATTTTGAAATACCCGGGTTGTGGGTTATTGTGACTTATGGTTTTGTAACAACTTAACTAGACCTCTCTCTCTTTAATTTTGTGGGTTGGACTTTGGACCTTATTTGTCTATGTTTCATTTCCGCATGTAATTTGGAATGGGATGTACTTGGTATTTAGACTTGTTTCAAATTGTGTTGAACCATGCTTTCCCCATTTTTAATGTAATTAAAAAAAATGGTTTGAAAATCCAGGGCGTGACACATATGGCCAACAATCTCCCCCTTTTGATGATGACACAAATGATTAGTCTATGATTTTGTGTTTCCATAGACTAATCTACCTTCCTTTTTGAGCATTTATGCACTCACAACTTGTAAATATTGGATATAATTGCATTTGTGGTATTGTGAAGCCATTTCAGGTATTTTTGATGAAATCGAAGCTCTTAGGAGTATCTCAACGACATTTGGGTACGGTGATGATGAACGAACAATTCCAAGCATCAAAGAACTCATTCGAAGCAAAAACGACGTGTGAAAAGCTTTCATCATATCTACGGAGCATTACGAGGTCAAAGAAATTCATGAAGAAAAGAAATCCAAAGGCCAAAGCATCAGAACACAAGAAGATCAACAGGCCCCATTTCTGCCAAAAGAGACCGGTCTCTCTCTGAGGAGGACCGGTCCTCTTTTGGCCCAGCCTGATTTCCATAGAGCTTCACCAATGAGGACCGGTCTCTTTTATAAAGAGGACCGGTCTCTCCTTAAAAACCTGCAGAAAAAACCAGAAAGAGGACC
>NMUG010012672.1:0-10303 GCA_002855965.1 Monotropa hypopitys
TAGATCTCTTTCAAATTCAACATCATTTGACTCAATTCATTATTAATATTCACTCTAGATTCCAAGTGTGATATATTTTCCAAAGGACTCCACAGTTGACCAATCAAAGGAGATAGGACTGCCACGTTATCAATTTCTTTCAAATGACTCGACTTTGACTAATGAATTTCCAACCAATTTCAAAAGCCCAATTTGACGAAATCAAGGAAATAAGACCAATAGGTTTCCAGTTCTTTTCAAAGCTCAACTTGACGAAATCAAGGAGTATAGTTCAAGAGTTATCAATTTCACACATTGACGAAATCAATGGAGTTAAAGTATTTAATCACCATTTCCTACGCATTCACGAATTCAATGTAGTACCAGGTGAGTCAAGATCGATATCAAAGAGTTATTAGGTTTCGGCTACTTCTGCGCTAGTAGTTCGTCAACTAAACTAACCGTGTAAATTCCTCGAATTACCCGACCCGTTGGGAGGGCCCAGTGCAAGCCCCATTATGTAATGTCGTGAGTGTATACCACTCAGGGATCAAAGTTCTCGAGAACCAATTTCCCATAATATGTATCCAACCTAGATAATCTCTCATGTTTTAGGTTCATTTCTCATTCCAATTAGGGCAAACACCTCCTAATTTTACTCTTTGACCCAAAACATGAGTTTACTCGCAATTTGTTCAATTTACCAATTTCAATGAATCAAAACATCTCCTAGACCCCAATAAACAACACCAACAAATAAATCAATGTATTCCCCCAATTTATCAACATTTGAGAAAACCTAGGGTTTCTATAAAATTTGGGAATTTCTAAAATAATTAGGGGATCTCGAAATTAAACTCATTGGGAACACAATAAGATGCAAATTAAACCAAGAACTCAAGAACAAAGGGGGTACACACAACCCACACATCAATTTTCGTGGAATACATGTTTTCCTTAAGATAATTTGGAGAGGGAAGCAAGAATACCAAAATTAGAAACCATAGGAATATAAAACTCTACCGAAATGAAGAATCCTTGAACCCTACGTGAGGGTTTGTGCTCCAATGCTCAAGCCAAGACCGGATACGCGTAGCTAGAGAGCCAGTGGTCGACATTTGTGAAGAGCTTTTGCTTCAAAAAGCTCTAGGTTGAGAGAAAGAGAAGAGAGAAGTGAGTGTAGCTATTTAGGTTGTATATTTGTGAGTGTAAAAATGTAGGATTGGGTTAAAATGAGCTTATATATTACCCCATACAAACCTTCCCGAAATGCCCTTGCTGGGCTTGCATATCGATATGCAAAGATTGTATATCGATATGCAATCTGCTATGGGGAAGGGCAGATACGTCATATTTCGATATACCTTCCAAAGGTATATCGAAATGCACATAATGGAGGGGAAGACCAGAGGTCTTGTATTTTGATATACGCTTCAAAGTGTATATCGAAATACAAAAGCCTACGGCTGGGCAGACTCTATGTATTTCGATATACACCCGTGGTGTATATCGAAATGCAGCAAGAAGGTGGGGAAAATAGAACCATTGCATATCGATATGCACCAAGGGTGTATATCGAAATGCACACAACAAAGGGGGAACAGTGGACTGCTATATCGGAATGAGGAAAGGGGAAAGGGGACCCCTATATCGAAATACACTTATCTGGTCATATTGAAATGCCTTGCATTTTGATATGCAGCAATGCAAAGAGAGTCTGCATATCGAAATGCAGGGTTAAGGGAGGGGGATTGGCAGCTAAGCATATCGAAATAGAGAGGATGAAGGGTAGGCCACCTATATTGAAATGGGGCTTGCCGGATGAACATGACAAGGCCCCGAACATCAATTGGTATTTGGCTGTTTTCTTACAATTTTTCTTTGAGCAGGCCCTTCAGATCTCTGCTGAGCTTGACTCGCGCATCGTCCCCCAGCAACTCGAGTTGTCCAAGGCACACGACAAGTTGAAGGTTGCCTCTGACAACGTTGCGAGTCTGAGGAAAAGGCACGATGATGACAAGAAGGCGCTTGAGGCCTCCAAAGCTGAGGTGGCCAGGCTGAGCGGTTTGATGGCCAAGGCTGAGGAGAGGAGACTAAAAGGTCTAGCTGACGCCCGTGCCGAGCTAGAGTCAAAGACCAAGACGTTCGATCTTGCAAGGAAGGACTTTGAGGCTGAACGGGCGTCTCTCAATAAGCAGCTGACGGAGAGGAAGCTCGAGCTGGAGAAGGCGCATAAGCAAATCTTGGACGGCTATACTACAGCTTACGAGAAGGGTGCTGCCGCAACCAAGGCCGATTATGAGCGTTCTTTTGAAGAACAGCTTCCGAAGATCAAGGAGGTTTTCTTTGCTGAGATCTGGAACCAAGCCCTGGCAGCGTGCGGCACTGCTGTAGATTCTCCACTGTGGAGGGAGGATCCCCAGGCTGCTCCTGGTGGTGCACTCCCTCCGGCGCCCGCTGATGGGGCCTCTGCTTCTGTATCAATCGTCCCTCCCGATACCTCGGCCCAAGCTGATCCTCCCGCTGAAGGAAACCGCCCGGACACTCCTGCTGCTGGACTGGTGGAAAAGACATCAGGGGAGGAAGCCGTGGAGAAGGCTGCCAAGGAGCAAGCCTGATTATTCTTTGTTTTGCCTTTTGTCTTTTGCTGTTTTTCTTTTCTTACTTTGTTTGCTGTATTTGGACCCAACTCTTCTTCCAATCAATGTAATGCAATACCGTGTTTCTTACTTTTGCTTTGACTTGTTCTTTTTTCTGTACTCTAAGGTTACCCTAGGACCTTGATCCTCCTGAGGGTTTCCGTGTAACTGATCCGCACTGCGGTAGGGTGTCCTTGGAACTTACTATTTCCTTAAAGGATCCTACCCAGCTCAGCCGCACTGCGAAAACTTCCTTATTCTTTTACTCTGGATCAGTTCTTTGGGATTTTTGGTTCCCTGTAAGGTTCTGACCTGGGGACATTTATCCCAAGCATTCTCTACCCGGGGCCAATGACCTTTGCTGGTTTTGAGATCAGTTCCTCGGGACTTTTGGTCTCCTGTAAGGTTCTGATCTCGGGACAACTATCCTAAGCATTCTCTACTCGGGACCATTGCCCTTTGCTGGTTTTGAGATTAGTTCCTTGGGACTTTGGTCCCCTGTAAGGTTCTGATCTCGGGACAACTATCCTAAGCATTCTCTGCTCGGGGCCATTGCCCTTTGCTGGTTTTGAGATCAGTTCCTTGGAACTTTGGTCCCCTGTAAGGTTCTGATCTCGGGACAACTATCCCGAGTATTCTCTACCCAGGACCATTGCCCCTAGTAAGGAAGCGGAGGTCTGGCGAGCGTCTGCTTCCTTACTCCACATATGCTGCTAAATACTGAGAACTAATTCTGGTCATAATTGGACATTCATTGATGACAAGTTGTCTTGATACAGTTTGCTGGAATACAAGTGTTACTGAAAAAACTTTCTGAGGTTGGAGACGTTCCAGGTGCGCGGGATCTTTACCCCATCTAGGTCTGTCAACCTGTATGCCCCCAAGCCTGCCTTGCCGATCACCTTGTAGGGTCCCTCCTAGTTCGGCCCAAGTTTTTGATCTGCTGGGTCTTTGGTGTTGCCAAGGACCTTTCTCAGGACTAAGTCGCCGACGCCAAACTCCCTTGGGTGCACCTTCCTATTGTGGAATTTGGCCAGTTGTTCCTGGTAAGAGGCCAGCTTGATCAGTGCTCTTTCCCTTCTCTCTTCTGCGAGGTCCAGCTATACGGCTAGAGCCTTGTCATTGCCCCTTGCTCAACTAAGTCAGTCCGTATGGTGGGGATGCCAATCTCTAAGGGGATGACTGCCTATGTGCCATATGCCAGGGAGAAGGGGGTTTCGCCTGTGGATCTCCTGGGCATTGCGCGGTAGGCCCAAAGGACTAGTGGTAACTCATCAACCCATCTTCCCTTGGCCTTGTCCAACCTTTTCTTGATGCCGTCCAGGATGGTCTTGTTGGATGCCTCAGCTTGCCCGTTGCACCGCGGGTAACTGACTAAGGCGTAGAAGTTTCTAATCTTGTAGGTTGAACAGAATGACTTGAACTTATCTTGGAACTGGGTGCCATTGTCTGATACAATGGCATATGGAATTCCAAACCTGGTGATGATGTTCCTCCAGATGAATTGTTCTGTGTTGCGCTCAGTGATCTTGGCAAGTGGTTCTGCCTCGATCCACTTGGTGAAGTAGTCGGTCACCACCAGCAGGTACTTCTTCATGCCTTTGGCTTGCGGCATAGGTCCCACGATGTCAATGCCCCACTGAGCGAAGGGCCAAGGACTGGTGAGGGGTGCCAGGTCGGCTGAGGGAGCCTGAATGACAGGCGAAAATTTCTGGCATTTTTCGCAGTTTCTGACGTAGACCTTCGCGTCCTCTTGCATGTATGGCCACCAATATCCTTGGGAGATAGCTTTGTGGGCAATGGAGCGCCCACCAGTATGGCTGCCGCACACCCCCTCGTGGATTTCAAATAGAAATCGTTGAACAAGGTCAGGGTGTACACAACGCAAGTACGGCCCTGTAAAAGATTTTCTGTACAGTATCTTATCTGGTGAAAGCAGTACTGGGTTGACTTAATTCTGATTTTGTGGGCTTCCTTCTTGTCTGCGGGGAGCTCATCCCTCGCCAGGTAAGCGACGATTGAATCCATACAGCTCGGGCATGTATCCAAATCGAAAGTCTCATCAGAGTCCGTCGATTGGATGCTCGGTTGAGACAGTGAATCGACGCTCACTGTGCGGCGGAGCTCGGAGGGTACGGAGGAGGCCAGGCAGGCTAAGGCGTCTGCGTGGCTGTTTTTCCTGGAGCTGATTTGAACCATTTATGTCTTCTTGAACTATTGGAGGAGTGTTTTGGCCATAGCCGCATAGGATGCCATCCTGTCGTCCTTGGTTGCGTACTCTCTAGAAAGCTGGTTGACGACAAGCTGACTGTCGCAATGGATGAGCAAGTCTTCAGCTCCGCATCTCCTTGCACACTTTAGTCCTGTAATCAGTGCCTCGTACTCTGCCTCGTTGTTGGAAGCCTTGAAAGATAGACGGACTGACTGCTCCAGGGCCAGTCCTTCTGGGGAGAAGAGGACGATGCCCATTCCTGACCCTTTGTTGTATGCTGATCCGTCAACAAAGAGCTTCCACTGTTCCTTCGTGCACGGCTCATCAACATCTGGCAGCGCGGGATGGATGGGGGTTGCTTGCTCGTCCGGTGCCCACGATGGGGGTGTCTAACCGGGCTCGTGCGAGAATTCTGCAACGAAATTCGCGAGGACCTAACCCTCCACCACAGTACGGGGGACGTACTTGATGTCGTACTCTCCCAGCTCAACTGACCAAGCCGCAACCCTTCCTGACAGGTCTACCTTTTTCAAGATAGATCCAATAGGGTGGACGGTTGGTACTTCTATTGTGTGAGCCAGGAAGTAATGTTGTAACTTCCTTGAAGTCATTACCAGTGCTAAAATTAACTTCTCCAAGGGAAGGTACGTGGTTTCTGCGTCCAACATAGTTTTGCTGACATAATACACTGGCTTCTGCTGCCCTTCCTCCTGCTTGATCAGCACGACACTCACATCATGCTCTGAGACCGCCAGATAAGCGATCAGTACATCTCCTCGATCCGGTGTGGCAATCAGCAGTGGTGCGGCGAGGTATTTCTTCAAACCTTGAAAAGCTTCTTCACAGTCTGCTCCCCAGGTATAATCTGTCCTTTTCCTTAGAAGCTGGAAGAAGGGTCTGCATTTGTCCGACGAGCGGCTGATGAATCGGTTGAGCACGGCAACCATCCCAGTCAGACGTTGCACCTTTTTGGTCCTTCCTGGACTTTGAAGGTTTTGCAATGCAACTATCTGATCGGGGTTTGCCTCTATGCCCCTCTGAGTCACCAGGTGTCCTAAGAATTTTCCAGAGCTTACCCCAAAGGCACACTTGGAGGCATTTAGCCTTAGCTTGAAGTTTCTGAGTATTTGGAAGGTGCGACGTAGGTCGTCCAGGTGGGAGTCGGTCTCTTTCGACTTGACTACCATGTCGTCGATGTATACCTCCATGCTTTTACCCAGCAATTCCTTGAACATGAGGGTTGCTAGCCTCTGGTATGTCGCTCCGGCGTTGCGCAGTCCAAAAGGCATTACCTTGTAGCAGTACAATCCCAGCGGCGTGATGAAAGACGTCTTCTCCTAGTCGGGCTCATACATGGCGATCTGATGATATCCTCTGTATGCATCCAGAAAGCTCATTCGCTTGTATCCCGCCGTGGAGTCCACCAGCTGATCGATTTTCGGCATGGGGAAGCTGTCCTTTGGGCAAGCCTTGTTCAGGCTCGTGAAATCAACACATACTCTCGAGGTCCCGTTCTTCTTTTTGACTATGACAGTGTTGGAGAGCCACTCTGGGTAGTAGACTTCTCTGATGGCGTCTGCCTGGACAAGTCGGTCGACTTCCTCTATGACTGCTTCTGAGTGCTGTGCGGCTGAACGTCTTTTTTTTACATCACTGGTTTGTGACAAGGATCGACATTCAGCCGGTGACATATTATGCTTGGCTGTACCTCGGGCATCTCTCGTGGGGTCCAAGCAAATACGTCAATGTGATCCTTCAACACCCGGACTAACTCGTCGGCATCTGTCTCGGGGAGCTCGTCCCCAATCAAGAAATACCTTTCCTCGTCAGTCTCGTGGGCGGGAACCCTTCTCAGGTCCTCGACCACACGGGTGGAGGGATCCACTCCTACATCCTCGAGGACGGGCTGGTCTGGGACCTCAATGGATTTTACCTGCTCGGCATTAGAACTGGACTTGATGGAAGCCATGAAGCAGTTTCTGGTAGACTTCTGGTTTCCTCTGATGCTCTCAATTCCCTTGGGCCCAGGAAATTTGATAATCTGGTGGTAGGTGGAGGGGATGGCCCCCATTCTGTGCATCCAAGTACGCCCAATGATGGCGTTGTAGGCCGAAGGCACATCCACCACCAAGAATTCTGTATCCAGGGTCACCTTCCCTGCTCGGACTGGGAGGGTGATGACTCCCAACGGCCATACTGGCTCTGCACTGAATCCGATGAGCGGAGTTCTGGTTGACTTGAGATCTGCCTGGGTGAATCCCATCCTGTTGAAAGCTTGAAAATATAGAATGTCGGTGGAGCTGCCCTGATCCACCAAGATCATTTCAGTGTCGTACCTGTTGATGCTGAGGGTGATCACCAAGGCATCGTTGTGCGGGAAGACTACCCCGTCCAGGTCCTTCTCAGAAAACGAGATCTGGACAGGTTCCCCGCACTGCTCCCTTTGGCGCTTCTGCCCGAGCTGCAGAACATGGTGCTCGTGGCCTTCCTTTCTCTTCTGTGCACGGGACTCAGCCTTAGAGCTTGACTCTATAGCTCCATGGATCATTGTAATGGTACCGAGTGGGGGTAGGTCCTCATCTGAAGAGTTGTCGCACATTTTCACCCGTCTAGGCCTGGCGTCCTGTCGGGGTGTCTGGGCGATGTACTTCTTCAGATGACCTGCATCCACGAGGTCCTCCAAAAACTGCTTGTAAATCTGGCATTGTTCGGTCATGTGACCAAACTCTCTGTGATAACTGCACCTGAGCCCCGTCGCCTCCAGCTCGGCTTGGTTTCCTCCTTGTTTGGCTGGCCATCTCCAGAAAGGCTCGTCCTTTAAAAGAAGAACCATTCTGTAGATGGAGGTGTTGAACTTCGTCCGGATTGCTTTGTAGGCCTCTGGGCCTGGCCTGGGCATCCTGTGAGCAGCTTGTAGAGTGGTCTCAGCCTCTTCCACCTTCTCGGGGTGAGTTTGCTGGGACGCCTTCCTCTTTCTGCTCCTCTTCTTGCGAGCAGAATCCACCACATGGGTCCGGTGCAATCTGTTGGCATGGAGGCCTGCTTCTACAAGGCCTTCTTCTTCCAGCTTTGCGTGTTGCTCCACCCTCTCCATCAGCTCGGGGAAGGTCTCCACTGGGGTTAGAGTCAAGGATTCCCTCAGCTTCTTGCCAAAGGAAAGCCCCAATCTGAACATCGACACTACTTGCTTTTCAGTGCAGTCCTCGACCTCGTTGTAGATATCCACATACCTACCGGTATACGCTCTGAGAGTCTCATCTGATCGTTTTCTCAACGAAGTCAGAGAGTCAAAGTGTTTGGGTGCAGCTCGGCTGGTCATGAACCTACCAACGAAGGTTTCGGCCACCTGCTCCCAGCTGCAAATAGATCGCGGCGCTAACTTGTGATACCAGTTGAGCGCTGTCCGGCCCAAACTGAATGCGAATATTCTGCAGTAGAGGCTTTCGTCCCCTTCGTGCAAGATCAGGGATTGTTGGAAGTCCTTGAGATGCGCCACTGGGTCTGTCCTCCCGTCGTACTTCTGGAAGCTGGGAAGATTGAACCCTCTGGGAATCTGGTAGCTGGTGATTTCCCT
The DNA here is from genome assembly GCA_002855965.1 of Monotropa hypopitys. Classification (NCBI taxonomy): domain Eukaryota; kingdom Viridiplantae; phylum Streptophyta; class Magnoliopsida; order Ericales; family Ericaceae; genus Monotropa; species Monotropa hypopitys. The sequence goes on from NMUG010012672.1 coordinate 8,405, forward strand.
GGAGAGCGGGGTGGATGTGATCTGCTGAATGGCTTTCTTCGCGGTCTTTTGGGTTGTTCCACGGCCCTTGAGATGCTCATCGATCCATGTCCTCATGTCTTCGAAATTTGCTGGCGAGGAATTGACTGGGGCGGGATTCTGCAGTCTGCCCGCACGCTCGCCTTGTGCGGGAACCCTGAGAGGGAGCTGATCTCTCAAGTCCCGCACACGGGGAGCTGATAACTGCTGTTGCGAGTCACCTACGTGACTGTTGGTTCTGCTCTGGTGTTCGCTGGGCTGATGGGGATCCCGAGATACCCTACGCCATTCTCGGCGACGGGGCGGGCCCTTCTTTTCTCTGCTGTTTTGCTGGTGGGTCCTCCCCGTTCCTTCTGGAACCATTGCTTGGTTTCCAGAAGGGTGAGGGGGTCCCTTCTCTCCTGGCTTGTTTGAACCTCCGAGCACCTCCGTTGATTGCCAGTTGATTTCTGCTTTTCCTCGGGCTATTTGGACAGCCTCGCTACCTGCAACTCCAAACGCTGGATCGCCTGGTTCTGGTTCCTGATGATCTCAGCCAGGTCCTCGTCTCTGATCGACTTGGACCTGGTTGGGGACAGTGTGTACTCAGAGCGAGACCTGCTGTCGCCTTCCTGGGAGTGCTCCATCTCCCTATCGTTGCGGCGTGGATCTTATGGGGGGCGTCTCGGACCCTCAGTGGGTTCCCAGCGCCTCTAGCAGGGATTTTAGAGGTCCCTCCCAGGCTAGGAACGCCTCCACGAGTGTCCAAGAGACGCGATTGATTGTTGACAACTTTTCTGGGTGCTGGAGAAGGATCCGAACGGGTGGTCTCTGGGTGCTTTTCCTTTCCAACAGCGCTAGGAGTTTCTTTGCCATGGTTCGTCATTTCTTCTCGACTGGTTCTGAGGTTTGACTTGCTTTTCTTGCTTTCGTGGGTGGGTTTCCCACAGACGGCGCCAATTGTGCGAGGGTAAAATACGCTTGCACTGCCCTCACCTGTAAACAATCACTTTACTGGTTATCTTGTGGCTGTGCCAACTCACTCCGGCTGTACCTGATCTTGCGCTCAAAGAAAACAGTTAGAGGACCTCCCGCCTCTAGCGACCGGAAGGCTCTCCGATGACTAAGTTAGTCCTGATCGAAGAAAAATTGTAGATTGTAAGCACAAGAGGGTCAGAGAGCAAATTAGCATGTACCTTTCTCAGGTGGATGAACTATTGCTTATAAACTTCGGCCTTCCGGGTTTCCAACTTCTCGCTGGAAACGAGGTCTTCCTAGGACTTCTCGTCCATTCTCGTCGTGTATGATGTGTGCCTGCCACATTCCTGACAGGATCTCACGTCTGCACACCTTTTTCTGTTCTCGGGGACTGGATGTCTTCTTGGGAAGGGAAAGTCCCTTCCCGCACTGTTTTACTGGATGCCGCGCTAGGGGATGTCGGCCGCACAGGGCCAACCTAATCCGCGCAGCAGGCAGTTGCTGGGGGCACGTGTCCAGCTGTACCAGACTTGGTCTGACATGTGCCGGACTGGATAACTGTATGCCGCGCCGCGGGGATGCCAAGCCGCGCTGGGCCGACCTGATCCGCACAGCGGGCTTTGCTGATGACGTGGCACTTTGGCCGCGCTGCGCTGAGTTAGTGCGGCTGTAGTCTTGACACGTGACAGAACTCGAAATATCCCACCACAGTCTTCTAAATGCGAGTAAGCATATATGGGATCATATTCTTGTTCTCAATTTCCTTCCATTTGCCTCCACCAATGAAAGCCTACAATGGTACACACATTACTAATGGTCTGGACCCAAAAAAAAAATCCCATCTAGAAGTATCAGCAACATCCATAGTTGATGACTGGAAATTATACATTTGTTGTATATGTATCTAATGCATTAACAACAAAA
>NMUG010012673.1:0-10301 GCA_002855965.1 Monotropa hypopitys
AGTATGTATGCGTGGACCTACATCAACTCCAAAAAAATCTATTTATTAATCTTTAAATATTATTTTCAATTATTTTGTAAAAAAACTAATGTAATATATTGCTTAAAATATTATTTATAAAAATTATTTTTATAAAATTAATGGAGTTTTAAATAATTTGTGTAATTTAAAGATGAAGTAAAAATCCACTATAAAACTTGCTCACGCCGTCCTGGTTATCGTCTTGGCAGTGTTGTGAATTAGGGTTTGGGGCTCTTTTCTCTGCACTTTTTGCGCTAGATCGATTTTTTTACTGCTCTTGTTTATGTTATACATCTTTTCTTCGATTGTTTATTTAATGCGTTGATTTGTGTATAGTATTTTCATGATTCTCCTTCGTTTTCCATACTTTTATATATGAATCTTCATACGTTTGAACTAGGCTTCTTTATCTGGTCTGCAGGATTCGTTTAGTTCTTGTACGACTCGTTCCCTAGAAGCAAAAGGAATCGTGTTGCTCTTTTTTGATCTGTCAAAGTCACTCTTTTATTGCCTATTGAAAACATTAGGGCAACTACATTTCATACACAATATGCACACACAAAACACTGATGTACATACATTGTGGTAATTATATATCCGAATTGTATTTATGGGGGCTATTGGACAACGGTGATGAGTAAGTACTACAGACCTGTAATGATGTGCGAATATGATCGCAGATTTGTTTGAACATCTAAGGGACTGAGTTGTCATTGTTCCTATATTTTTTAATTTGTTTTTATAGAAAAAAACTTAATGGCTTAAATTCGTCAGTTTTGTTCAGCTTACACTATATACATTATTTGTGTGGGGCTGTTTGAAGCGGAGCTAGAAATTTGTTCCTCTCGCTATCCGGTGAGATCTTATGGTTCATCTGGACGTTGGGGAACTACATTTGTGCACATGCTTATTTCTTTATTATCATCTGCAATCTCAGTTTCCATTTTTCTCGTGAGGGTTTGTTGACTTTGATGCAGTGTTTGAGTTGTGATTCTGAAGCAAACAATTGGTCTCTGCCGGAATTATGCCCAATGGTGTACAATTATGACATTGTATAGCTAAAAATCCTACAACTGGATTGTAAAAGTCGTGAATCTCAGTTAGATGATTGGTATACTGGAATGTGTTCCTTCAGTAGCAAAAGATTTGAGATTTGTTATTTGATCCACATGTTATGAAAGTTAGTCCCGGAATGAGGAAAAAACTTAATCCTAATCAAAAGAAATGAAGACAGAGTATTAAGTAGTAATTTAGGTAGAGTTTTGTTACCAGATATTCTAGTCCACGTAAATGAAGCGTTCACCTTCTTTTATATTTGCTGGTCTGTATCATCAATGTACTGTTTCCTCTTCGTAACTTCTGGTTTAGGAAGAGGAGATGAATCAAGACTATTGATCTTTCATCTTCCGTCCAATTAATTTTCCAAACCCTTCATCTTCTGCCGTTTAGACTTCTATTCATGTTTATATATTTACATTCACGGTCATATAGCAGTTGGTGTGTGTAATGATTAATATTTTACTCATTAACCATTACCTGTATACACCGTCCAGCTATGTTGAGCTGATCATCATCTCGCACTGGGCTAAGCCTTATTCACAGTTGAGGTACCATACTTGCTCATGGTTCATCATATGCCGAGATGCCATTCATAATATCCAAACCTCCATGCCGCACTCCCAGGATGTCATACCTATTGAGCCTGACCTGATCCAAGGAACTGCATGGCAATGGGGCTCGGAGTAGGTCTTATCTCTTACACATTAGCTCATGTCTGTTTCCAGGAATATATATTGGCTCATCCCTTCAAGATTAACTCCGTATGTCCTTTAATAGATATAGTATGTCACTAAGATGTCTAACCATTGCTGATAAAACCTTATCCTAGCACCCAGACTCTCTATGGACATACAGTTGGCCAGATCGTAAGGAATCTAAGATGCACACTGTGCTGCCACACAATCCGCACTGCCATATTACATCTTGCTGCCACACAATCCGCGCTGCCATATATACCGTGCTGCCACACAATCCCGTATTGCCCTGTGGCTGCGCTGCTATATACTCATCGCAGTGCCATATCTATGACAGTAATCATAATTTCACTTATCTAGTTTGATAACGATGCAAGAAATCTTTAATGTACGTGTCACGTGGCTAATTTAGATTTACCCTACCACAATTGCTTCCCAACTTTGACTGCTTTAGCCGTGCTGCAAGAGTAGTCAAAGGTTCTCGAGCTGCTAATACGTCGTATCACTAATTAGTGTTTAATAACTGTCATTTACTTATAGTCGTCAGTCATCATTACTTTATAAATGCTGTTGGACCCAGGCACATTCACTACTGTTGATTGCACACCACTCGAGATAGGGCTCTCGATTCCCTCAAGGCCCATCAATCGCCGCGCTAAAAACCGCTTGGTCTCCCACCAACATTCCCTCCAACATCATTTGCCCCTTTAAATACAGATTTCATTCTTCTGGCACGAACTCCTCAACACTCCTCCCTTCTAAGCACCTGTAAGTATCCCTCTTTGCGATATCCCCTTCTCTTGCACCTCTGCTAACCATGAGTATCTTCAAGCATAAGGTTAATAACCTTGCTAAGATGACTGACTTCCGCGAACGTTTTGATATTTCGGATGATGTGGCCATCGAATTAGCCCCTCCAAACTACAAATCTGAGAACGAGGATGCCAATACCCTGATTCTCCCTTTAATAGATGTCTTTGAGGCGGGGATTAGGTTTCCCCTTGAACCAATCTTTCGTGAATTTTGTAGTTTCACGGGGCTGACTCCTAGACAGATGTCCACCAACATGGTGCGCATCATAATCAGGGTTGTCGTCCTAAACCGAATAACTGGGTCAAAAATGACCATCCACGAAATTCTCTATCACTACACCATTAATAGTACCCAATAAGGGGTCTGGTATTTCAAATGCCGGAATCACAGGGGGGAGGTTTATTGACAATATTCCTGACACTGAGAAGGGAAATGACGATGACCTTCTCATAATCACTGGCAATTGGGAGTATGCTCCTGGAGAAGAACAAAAATGCTCCCTTCCAAGAAAGGATGGATCCCCCTGTCAGTCCCCATATCTTACTTTTAATTTCCTTTACTTGTAATTTTCTTCTGGCTAACTGCCGTTTTGTGATAATCTGCAGCCACCAAGAGAATCAATCACAAATTACTCCATTTCAAAGAATACCAGACTGACGAGGTTCACCGAGCCCTGAATTTCAAAGATTCTCGCGGCATCCCTCTTAACTGGACAATCCACAAGCTTTTGGACTATGTTCCACATTATCGAGGGTATCGCGGTGTACCACAGCCTGCTCTATCAATCATCCCAACCTCAGAACCTGAACGTTTAGTTCAACGTCCAGGAACTTTAGTGAAAACAACATGATCCTCTCTTGACAAAGGTAAGGCGATAGTGATTGAAACAGGAGCCTGAATCTCAGTTCAACCAAGAAACAGAAGAAGAAAGCATGACTCGGTTCAACCTAATTGGAGCCTGGCAGAAAATGGCCAGTGGAAGGATCCGATCCCCCCCAGGTCTACGAACGGTTGCAGCTGCTGCCCATGCTGCATTGCCAACTGCTGCCATAGCTGTCGCAGTTGCCTCCGGTACCAGCATCCATCCCACCACTGGGGAAAAACCCTTCCAAAACCAAGGGACGATCAATCTCGATCCACCCAACTCAACGTTACAATTCCAACCACCACAGAATCAACTTCAACACTACCAATTGTTGCTGTACTTCCCTCTGTCCAAGAACATTCTGAAAACTCTAATGCTGAAGCAGATGCTAACCTTGTTGCAGATGTTGACCCTGCTCCCCCGCCAAAAGGGCCAGAACTGCTAGCTCTCGTCGCCCAAGGTCCGACCTTGAACGCGACTTGTGGGTCCCAATTTTGAAGAAGGGAGAAGACAACCTGATCCGCACTACTTACACCATCGCTGATCATGCCTCGGCCATAGGACTAGCCAGGGCTGCCTTGCTTCCAAAAGATATGGAAATGGAGGAAAAGCAGTCCTCTATTGATTTATACGCCATTGCCTGTTCTAGCTCCCTCAAGGTAACATTACTCAATATTTCCTTGTTATTGTCTTACTCCCACTTGCATCTTTCTGATAACAATCTCCTTCTAGGCCATACAATGTGCCACCATCCTGACCACCAGACTTGTCGAGATGAGATGCACACTCGATAGAGAGCAAAACATCAACAGCAAACGTCTGGAGACCATTGCCAGGAAAAATGGTAGTATCAAATCTCTCACTGAGCAATGCAGCGAGCTGAGAGGCAAAGTTTTTTCTTTGGACGCCAAAGTTGCCCAGGTTCGTCTTGAAGGAGAAGCTAAGTTGAAAACCCAGCAAAACCTTTTAGAAAAAACCAAAGAGGAGAACAGAGAAGACATGAAGAATCGATTGAACGACCACCAAAAGGAAGTGGAGGCCATGCACGCAAAATTCAGAAACTGTTCAATCCAGCTTGAAAAAGCAAGACAGGAGATAGCCAAGCTCAAAGAGCTACACCCTCGAGAACTGAAAAAGGCTAAGGAAGACGGGTATATAGCTGGTCACGCAGCCAGAAGCCATGAGACAGGGGAAGAGTACATGAAGGAGTTTACAGAAACCCTTCCGGGGCTGGAGGATTCTATCTTTACAAGATATTGGGGAGAAGCCTTAGACTTCATGGGAGTACCTCTTGATTCTTCTCTTCGCTCTCTGACTCCTGTTCCTTCTGTTTTTCTGCATTTGGAACAAGATCTTCCTGTAACTGGAGATTCTGGATCCGCACTGCCGATGTCCCAAGATCTTACTATCAGTGTCATGGCTCCCCTGTCTAATGTCCTTACCACTCATACTGAGGCGTCCACTGTTGTAATCTCCTCTTCTGCTGAAATCATACATTCTGAGATCACAGATCTTACTATCCTTCTAGCTGACTCTGATGTTATCATTATCACGAATGAAGATGTTCTACCCATTTCTGATCCACCTTTGGCTGCTACCATAGGGCCATCAACTGAAGTTCCAACAACTGAGGTGCTGGGCACCGATGATACAAAATGACTTTTCTTTTTTCCTTGGGTCTGTAATTTTTAAGTTCTGAACTACTGATATTGACAACTGTCTTGTCAATGTCTTTGCCTTTTTGCTGATGGATGATGGTAGTACTTTATTCTGAACTCTTTTTGAATCTTTGCAAATACAAGTTTTGCTTATGCTTTTCTTTTGACATCTGAACTGTTTATATATTTATGCTTTCCTTTCTGCTCTTATTATACTTGCCAAGTCCCATGTGCCATGTTTGTCGGGAGTCATTGGGAGCGCGGGCTTTCGGGTTACCCCATGTGCCGCAGTGCCCCACTGATACCACGATACAGGCTTTTGGGCAATTTTTCTTTTTAGGTCTTAGGCAAAAACAATTGCTTCGTTGGCCAAGGAATGTTTTGATCATCATTTCCCTGAGTTCCTCACTCATTTCAATCCAAGGTTGTTTTTTGACTTATCTTTTCAAAAACATTATAGGATTGAGGATCAGACTTGACCCTTGTAGGACTCCCTTCCTGTTTTAAACCTTGGCTCTCTTGGGACAACTGTCTCTTTTTAAAGTTTTCGGTTCAGGATCTCTAAGGAACCTTGTGACATATTTTTGAATTAGACTCTTAGGATTTCTCATCTCCTAAAGAATCTAAGCCCATGAGGATGGTTCTGGGTCTTCTCAACCCATTTTCCACATTCCCTGCTTGGAATTATCCACCAATTTTGAACCTTGGCCCTTTTGAGATTTTTCATCCCTTTTTAAGGCTTTTGGTTCGGGATCAATAAAGAACCCATACCAAATTTGAGCTCTGGTCCTTGGAATGTTACATCAATGTCCTTAGCTCGGGAACAATGATCCTGGGCCTTCTCAACCCATTCCAAGCATTCCCTGCCTGGGACCATTGCCCCCTAATGAGGAAGTGAAGGCTGACGGAGACTTGACTTTCTCATTCAATAGTGGATCTCGAAAAAACATATGACTGCAACAACTGGGCATAACACTGATCACAAATTCATTCATTAGAAAATCTTTGGAAGTACAACATTGGATTTCCCAATAACTGGTAAAACTTTTTCAAATTCAAAATATTCCATGTGCGGGGAATGGAGACACCGTCAAGATCTTGCAATTTATAAGCCCCCCGCCCTACTATGCCGACAATCCTGTATGGTCCTTCCCAGTTTGGCCCCAACTTGCCATCTGCCGGATCCTTCGTATTACCCAAGACCTTCCTCAAAACTAGATCCCCAACTTTGAATTCTCTGGGCGTGACTCTACGATTGTGGAACTTAGCCAACTGGCTCTGGTAGGAGGCCAATTTGATCAAAGCCCTTTCTCGTCTTTCCTCTGCCAAATCTAACTGTACTGCAATGGCTTGATCATTGCCCCCTTGTTCCACGAGCTGAGTTCTGATGGTGGGGATGCCAATTTCAAGGGGGATTACTGCCTCTGAGCCTTAAGCGAGAGAATAAGGAGTTTCCCCTGTAGCTCGCCTCGGCGTAGTGCGGTAGGCCCATAAGACCAATGGCAACTCATCAATCCACCCTCCTTTAGCTTTTTCCAATCTCTTCTTGATCCCATCCAGGACGGTCTTGTTTGAGGTCTCGGCCTGGCCGTTACTCTGCGGGTAGCTTACTGAGGCATAAAATTTTTGATTTTGTATGTTGAGCAGAATTTCTTAAACTTGTCTTGGAATTGGGTGCCATTGTCTGATACAATAGCATACGGTACCCCAAAACGGGTTATGATATTCTTCCATACAAATTGCTCAGTATTGTGCTCGGTGATTTTTGCCAACGGTTCTACCTCTATCCACTTAGTAAAATAGTTTGTGCCCACCAGAAGATACTTCTTTGCTCCCCGTGCTGTCGGCAAAGGGCCCACGATGTCCAGACCCCATTGAGCGAAAGGCCATGGGCTCGTGAGTGACGCTAAATCCATTGACGGCGTATGTATCATTAGGGAGAACTTCTGACACTTCTCGCAGTTTCTGACATATACTTTGGCATCCTCATGCATATAGGGCCACCAATAGCCCAGAGAAATGGCTTTATGAGCTATTGACCTCCCTCCCGCATGGCTGATGCACACCCCTTCATGAATTTCGAACAGAAATTGCTGAACAAAAGAAGGGTGCACACAACAGAGATAAGGTCCAGTAAAGGACTTTCTGTACAAAACGTCGTCTGGAGATAGCCAAAACCTGGCCGCCTTGATTCTGACTTTATGCGCTTCCTTTTTGTCCTCTGGCAATTTGCTCTGCTTGAGGTATGCTATAATGGGATCCATCCACGACGGACCCATATCCAATTCTTGAACTTCTTCTGGCTCCTGAACCTGGATATTGGCCTGAGGAATAATATCCACACTGACTGTGCGGCGAAGGTTTGACGATACCGAGGAAGCTAGACACGCCAAAGCATCTGCATGGCTATTTTGTTTGGAAGTGATTTGGACTATCTGAACTTGCTCAAAAACCTGAAGTCTCTTTTTCACTTCTACCACATATAATGCCATCCTGTCATCTTTAGCTGCATATTCCCCTAATAATTGATTCACGACAAGCTGGTTGTCACAATGCACAATCAGGTGTTTCGCCCTGCACTGCCGAGCACTGTTTAGCCCGGCGAGCAGAGCTTCGTATTCCGCTTTATTATTTGATGCTCTGAAACCCAAACGGATAGATTGTTCCAATACTACCTCCTCTGGAGATACTAAGACCACTCTCACACCCGATCCTTTATTGCAGGCAGATCCATCCACAAAGAGTTTCCTTGTCTCTTTTATGAACGGCTCATCGGCCTGCAGTTTGGGATGTGCGGGATGTTCTTCTACTGTATCTTGCTGTTCTGTAGTGGTGTTTGACACTTTAAAAAATTCGACCACGAAGTCAGCCAAGATCTGACCTTTTATGGCGGTGCGGGGTACATACTCAATATCATATTCTCCCAATTCAACAGACCATCCAGCGACCCTTCCAGACAGGTCTGCTTTTCGCAGAACAGACCCTATTGGATGAGTGGTTGGAACCTTGATTGGGTGTTCAAGGAAATAGTGCTGCAATTTTCTTGATGTCATAACCAAAGCTAAAATAAGCTTTTCCAAAGGTAAGTACCTGGTTTCAGCATCCAGCATGGTCTTACTCACATAATAAACTGGGACTTACCGCCTTTCTGCTTCCTTGATCAACACCGCACTCACAGCATGCTCGGAGACTGCAAGATAGAGGGTTAACACCTCCCCAGGCTCTGGTGTAGCTATCAACGGTGGTGCCGCCAAGTACTTCTTTAGATCTTGGAAGGCTGCTTCACATTCCGCCCCCATTCATATTTTGAACTCTTCTTTAATAACTGGAAGAATGGCCTGCACTTATCCGAGCTGCGACTTATGAATCGGTTCAGTGCAGCAACCATTCCTGTTAAACGCTGAACTTCCTTCGTTGTTGTTGGGCTTTGGAAGGCCTGCAAAGCAATAATCTGGTCTGGATTGGCCTCTATTCCTCTTTTTGTTACCAGATGTCCCTAAAACTTGCCTGAGCTAACTCCGAAAGCACACTTTGAAGCATTAAGCTTGAGCTTGAATTGCCTCAAAATCTGAAAAGTTTTACATAGATCAACTAGGTGGGAATTCGATTCTTTAGATTTTACCACCATGTCATCTATATAAACCTCCATAGTTTTGCCAATAAGATCACGAAACATAAGAGTTGCAAGCCTTTGATATGTGGCTCCAGCATTTTTCAACCCAAATGGCATCACTCTATAACAATAAAGTCCCAATGGTGTTATAAATGAAGTTTTCTCCTCGTCAGGCTCATACATCGCAATTTGATGGTCGCCCACCGTGGAGTCAACTAACTGATCAATTTTTGGCATAGGAAAACTATCATTGGGACATGCCTTATTAAGGCTGGTAAAATCTACACACACACGCCACGTTCCATTTTTCTTCTTTACAACAACAGTATTTGAAAGCCACTCCAGGTAATACACTTCTCGAATGGCATTGGCCTTCATCAATCTGTCAACTTCTTCAAGTGCTGCCTCTGCATGGTGCGCGGCTGACCTGCGCCTTCTTTGCATGACTGGTGGGTGGCACGGGTCCACGTTGAGATGATGGCATATTATGCTTGGCTCTACTCCCGGCATCTCTGCCGGAGTCCAAGCGAATACGTCAATGTTCTCCTGTAAAGTCCTCTCCAACTCTAAGGCATCTTTTTCAGGGAGCTCCTCCTCGAGTAGGAAATACCTATCCTCGTCTGATTCATGGGCAGATACCTTTCTCAAGTTTTCCACCACATGTGAATTTGGGTCCGTACCAACATCTTCGAGAACTGGCTGATCGGGCACTTCGATTGTCTTCACCTGCTCTGCCGTAGGGGTGTGCTTAATGATGCCAAAAAACAATTCTTTGATGACTTATGGCTTCCCTTTATACTTTCCACCCCTTTTGGTCCAGGAAACTTGAGGACTTGATGATATGTCGAAGGTATAGCTCCCATCCTATAAAGCCACATACGACCGATAATTGCATTGTACGCGGATGGGAGGTCTACCACCAAGAACTCCACTTCTTTTGTAACCTTCCAGCTCGGACAGGAAGTACAATGGATCCAAGCGGCCAAACCGGGACAGCCGTGAATCCCACCAACGAAATTTTTGCTTCTTTCAAATGCCCCTGGGTCAGACCCATCTTCCTGAACGCCTGGAAATAGAGGATTTCAGTAGAGCTCCCCTGATCCACTAGTATCCGCTATGTATCAAACTTATTTATGTTAAGCGTTATCACCAGAGCATCACTGTGTGGATAGGTCACTCCCTCTGAATCCGCCTCTAAGAAAGAAATCTGAGCCGCCCCAAGATCCACTTCTCTTTGTTGTTTCTGACCCAGTTTTAGCACATGTTGCTCTGACGCTTCCCCTCGCTTTTGAGCCCTGGCTTGATCTCTCCTCTGGTGGTCTTCTCTACCATTAATCATATGTATAATGCCGGCAGGAGTCAGATCCTCATCTGAACCGTCATCACGTCGTTCCACCCGCCTGGACCTGTCTCCCCGGGCAGGGGTCCGCTCGATGTACTGCTTCAAATGACCCGCCTCCACTAGTTCTTCCAAGAACTCCTTGTAATCCATGCAGTGCTCGGTCATATGACCGTACTGCCTGTGGAAGCTGCACCTCAAACCCGTAGCCTCCATATCTTCCCGATTTCCCCTTATC
>NMUG010012674.1:0-10303 GCA_002855965.1 Monotropa hypopitys
TAACAGCACGTAGTGCAGGTTTGGCGGGGCCCGGGCATTCAAAGGGGGATTAAAGCGTGTGTGGCACGGTCGCGTGCTAGAGAGAGTGCCCTAGGCTCACGCGCCGGGCTAGAGCTAGGACGGCGGATGATGGTTTGGGTCGGGTTTTGGCTCGGGTTAAGACGTTTAAAACATGTTTGAGGCGGTTTTACGTGTTCCTAAACGTAATTTGCACCCAAAAACCAAATCTGACATATTCCTAGGGTTTTCTAAGCCTAAGAGAGACTAGATGGAGGTAGAGAGAGAAAGAGGGAATTTTTGGTGATTCAAAGGCTCGGGAGCGAACCAAAGTCATTCTCGGAGAGCGTAGAACGTCGTGATCGTTGTGCAAGGTAATATCCTTTGTTTTGATGTGTTTTTATGGGATTTATCTTAGATTCGCCATAAAATAATCGTAAGATGTGTTATTGAGAAACCCGGTTGTAGAACGGGGTTGTGGTGTCCATATTTGCATATGATCCGATAATCGTCAGTGGTTGCATGTAAGTATGTGAATCTTGAAGTAAAAAGTGTGTGTGCATGTATGTGCTCCGTAGAATCGCATGATTAGGGTTTCAATTATTAAAATCTAACAGAACGAATGTGTGTTTAAAGGTGTGTATGGGTACATTTTTGTATAATCGATCTTAAAATCGAGATATAGGGTTGTGTATGATCAATTCACTGCATGAGTGTGATTTCATTCAATTAAACCAAATAATCGAATAAATGTAAAAAGGTCTAAAGAGTGTATTAAGTGGTGATGCATGATTTATATTTAAGTCTTTCATTTATTTTTCGATATTTGAATATTATTATTGATTGTTTTAGATTGGTTCTCAGGAAAGGAAACAGTGAATCGATGAGCATCCGAAAAATAAACGGTGGCATCCTTTTAAGAGGCAAAGTTGAGTGTATGTGGTATTCTATTTCAATTGTACGTTACTTGGTTCAATTATTAAAAGTGGTCATACGGCATTTGTGAAATTGGCCTTCGGGCAAAGTATTACAAATCATATTTTTTTGTCGTGGGTAGCCGTGTAATACCTACAAATTCGGCAAACTGCCAAGAGGTGTGTGGGACGCCCTAATTATGTATGGGACGCATTAATCTTATTAATCATGCGTGGACACATTTATCTTATCAAAGGTGCGGAAGACGGCCCAAATCTTATTATCGTGTGTGGGATGCACAGAACTTTTAATAGGCTACGACCAAAAGAGTTTTGAGAAGTGAGAAAATCTCATTATCGTGCGTGGAATGCACAGATCTTTTAATGAGCTACTGTCAAAAGAGTTTTGAAACATGACACTTCGGCCTATTATTTGAGAAAGTTTTTACTTGTTTCGGAACTTGAAATATTATATCTCATACTCTCGTTTCTTTTTTGAAATCCAAGTTACTTGGAGTAGCGGTCCACTGTGAGTCATTAGCGGGATTGCATTACATTGACCTTGGGCAAGAGACTTGGAAAAGTGCATGTAATAGCTAGTTGTCTTTTATTTCATTCAATTGATTATTCATACTTGGGATCATTTTACCTCTCGGGTTTTAGAGTTGGAGTTGTGAGGATGTTTATGAGTTTTTTATGACTTGGAGATTGTCCTTCTATTCTTATTCAATGCATTGAGGTATTTTCATTTAGTTGTTCCGCTGTGTTGTGGGTGTTGTCATATTGGTGGTTATTGTGCATGATTAATGGTGATGATGTCTTTAAAAAGAAAAGAAAAATATTATATGATTTTTGTTGAGATGTTCGAAAGGAGTTTTAGTCACGTAAGTCGTACAATATTAACTTTTTCAGGTTGTTTGTTGGAACGGGACGAGACACTTAAAGTCTTGGGTCCGAGTCTGAGCACAGTCACTTTGCATATTATTACTAAATTTTAGGTTTAACCTCATCATCTTTCCTTCCGAGACACATATTAATGTGTATCAACTGGGCGTTAAAAATGGAGTTTGATGCCTCTAATATGTTGTTGCATGGGATACAATGTGGAAACTTTGTTCTTCCTTTTCCATGTGATTATCACCCTTGTTTTGTTTTTTTTATGTTAAAAATGGATAAATGAACGCTAATGTCGAAATTCTATATGCTTTTGATCAAAAAATGAAGTGTGAATATAACAACAGGGAGCGGAAAAAAATACTTTTTTGTCCCCTTCCTCAATTGTTCTCTCTGTTTGGAATGAATACCCTAAAATATAATCCTAAAGCCGCTACTGTTGAGAATGGCTCAAATTTGAGTCAGATAATTTACATATGGCTTTGGGCATTGAATTTGGGAGATTCATCATAACGGGTTTGAAATGAACACTAAGAGAAGTGATTTGAAATCCTCCATAGGATTATAGTTGAACATGGATCCTACTAAACCAAAAACTAGCGTGTACCTCGAAGAGTATCTCCAGCTTTTACTCTTTTCTTGATTCGAATACAAAATTTGAGTAAAAACTACCTAAATTCATCTCCAATCCTTCACTCGAGCAATACCAAAATGAGCTTTTACTCATTTCCACACCTAAACCAAGGGAGACATTTTTATTAGCTCCGATTCTTGTTGCAAAATGGTGATTAAATAAGACTTTTAGCTATGTTTGAGCTAAAATGTAAGTGCACTAGTGCATAGCCTGTGCCGGTGACACTCAACCAGTACCTAAGAAACTGAACAATCCAAATATGTGAAAAATCAATGTGTCATGCACAAAATCATTAATGGGTTTTTGTCACCCCTATTTGGTGTTCTGTAAAAAAATCACAAAGTGATTGAATACAGTAATACCAAAAGCAAATCGTTTCTGAATGGAAATTTGTGCGTACAAACCCAGTTGCTTATGAATCCAGTAACGAAAAAACCAATTGCAAATAAATACAGATAAATACAATAGGAAATTTGCGTGTACAAACTCAGTTGCATACAAACCCAGTTGCTTAAAAATCACAAACAACGCAGATAAATACGGTAGGAAGCTTGCGCGTACAAACCTAGTTGCATATCGTTTCTGTGAATGTGGCGACTTTGATGTGGCGATTTTCTGTGAATATGTATACAAACCCAGTTGCAAATATGCAATTTTGATGTGGCGAAATCGCATATTCACAGAAAATTTACAAACCCAGTTTGCAGAACATATTCTCAAACTATAATCAATTGCAACCTTATTTTGGGGGATCCAAAAATTGATACTATATTCAAATAAATTTATGGACATTACTTCCTGAAGAATCCAGTTGCATACAAACCCAACTTAAATTTTATGAACATATTCTCAGTTTGCAGAACATCTATTATATATTACAGGACGGTGTGGTCTCAACACATAAACTTATATATATATATATATAAATATAAACATCCGTTGGATCAAATCCAACGGCTGAGATCAAAACCCTAATATACAACACCCTAATGGAACATTATTCTCTCTCTCCAACTCCATCGTCTCTCTCGGCAACTGTTCGAGACTGGGAAATCCAAACAATCGGCTGGGAAGTCGATTGTTCGAGAATTTAAAGTCATACAAAGGCCCCCAAACAATCAACTGGGAAATCGATTTTTGAAACCCCCGATTGCGGCAGGGGAGAGAGATGACATCTTTTGGATCTAACAAACCGATCCTGAAGGGGGAGTGACGAAATCAATCGCAAGCGGTTTCCGTTTCCTAGACTTTTGTAAAAATGAGGTTGTTTTTGTAGTGGATGCCGACGACCGAGATGAGCTCCGGAGGTGGCGATGTTGTGGTGGTAGTTGAGATGGGGAGGAGGAGGCGGAAGGCGAGGGAGAAGAAGATGTGGGGGCATCCAGGGAGCGGCTGTGGAGGGCAAGGTATAGTGGCAGATAGAGATACAAAGGTGGTTTAGGGCAGAGAGGGAGTGGAGTTGGGAGGAGGAGGAGCTGGCAGACGCAAGGGTTGGACTGTCAATACGGGTGAGGATTTGAGTGTTTAGGATGTCAATGTGAAGATCGGAGATGGTGGTGACGCCTCCTCCTACAGTGACTGTTACGGCGGTGGCGGAGACAAATAAGACATTCTTAAGGGCTTTTGCCTAATAGTGTGGTTTGGTTTTCAGAAGAGGAGTCGTTAAATTGGAAGATTTGTAAATGTGGAGTTTATAAAGGTGGTGAACACAATTTGCCAACATATTTCTCGAGAGGAAGAGAGAGGTGTCGGGCGGTGAGGGCAGTGACATGTGGCGACAGAGGCGTGCGGTGGTTGTGCGGGCTGTGCTGGTGGTGGCGATTTGTGGTGTTGTGTTGGTGTCCGACGATATGCGGCGAGGCGACGACAACGGCAGTGGTAGCGGCAACTGCGTCTGTGCTCGATTCCAATGTTTGTGGTATGCTCTGCTGCAGCTGTGCTCGGTTCCAGTGTTTGTGGTGTGCTCTGTTGCATGGTGCGTGAGGTATGTGTATGTGATTTCGTATGTGCGTGTTCGGTCTATGTGTGTGTGTGTGCAGTGGTTGTGGATGTGTTGTGAGTTGGTGTTGTGTGTGCGAGGTACTGCTGTTTTGCTGTTTTGGTGGTTTCCTGTGTTGGGTTGTATTGTTGTGGTCTCTGGGCTGGGTTTTGCTGACTGTTTTGGTGGTTCCGGAGAGGGAGTTTCAGGTGTGTTGTGGTTGTGTTTTGGATTTTGTACATCTCTCTCGCACACGCACACAGACCTCATCAGTCACACAGCCCCACCTTCGCTGCACTACACCACCGTATCTCCTGGCGACTTCCCGTTGTCGATGTATCGATTTGTGTTTGTCGATTTGTCGATTTGTGTTCCCGTTGACAAATCATGTGACTTCAAATATTTTTTCACACCGTCGACCGTCGTACGTCAAAATCGCCACATTGAAATCGATTTGCAAAACAGTATACATACAGTATCGTATATTTGAAGTCGAAACAGTATACATATATTGTTTTTTCACACAGTATACATATATGCAAAACAGTATACATATATTGTATATTTGCATATATACAGTATATATAATGCAAACCTGAGCCCTATATATTTTTAAAATAAAAAAATAAAAATAAAAATTTATTTCATGTATATTTGATAGATTTTTTTTACTAAAGGGAACGTTCAAGTATCGAAGACACGGATCGAGTGCCTTCAGTGCCGAAGGCACCACAATCAGATTTCGTCATGTGTCATCGGCACGGGCTATCATTAGTATTTTCATATAATCGATCTTTATGTATACAAACCCAGTTTGCAGAACACTTTACAAATCGAAAAATCGAAAAATTGAATAACACAAATGCGTAAACTTCCGACATCGGGAGATGGAATCTGGGAGATGAAATCTACAAAACACAAAACACAAATTGATTTCGACCTCGGGAGATGAAATCTACAAAATACAAATCGACAAATCGATATCGGGAGATGAAATCTGGTAAATCTACAAAACATAAATCGATTTCGTGGGGTTTATGTGTGTAAGGTCTGTGTGCGAGAGAGAGAGAGAGTGTGTGCGAGAGAGAGAAATCACCTTCGCTGAACGTGAGAGATAGAGGGGGGGAAGTCGCCGGTGTGAAAAAAATGCAGAGGTGAGTGATGAGGTATGTGTAGCGGAGGTGAGTCACAAGAAGATGCGGTGATCGCTGAACGTGAACGTAAGAGACAGAGAGAGGGAGATGGGGCAGTCGCCGGTGAGTGATAAGGTCTATGTAGCGGAGGTGAGTCGTAGGGAGATGGGTGGTGCAGTGCAGCGGAGGTGCGGTGGTGCAGTGAAGCGGAGGTGAGTGATGAGATCTATGTGCGTGAGAGAGAGAGAGAATCACCTTCGTGAGAGACAGAGAGAGCGGGGGCTGTGTTTTGATGATGAGGATTAGGGTTGAAATTAGGGTTGGGAGACAGAGAGAGGGGGGGTTGTGTTTTGTGTGCTCTCGATCTCAGTCGTTGGTTTTGATCCAATGAATGAATATATCTTTATATGTATATATGAGTTATGTGTGGTCCCCACATCATCCTGTAATGTATAATAGATGTCCACATCAAACTCCCATGGTCTACCCAACAATACATGACTCGTATCCATCTCTATCACATCACATACAACAATTACAAAATTTTCCAATGGAAAGGGGAAGTTTACGTATCTCTATTACCTTCACCGTAGAGCCTTTCTTGATCCAACCAATGTTGTATGGAGAGGGATGTAATTCGGTTGGCAACTTCAAATAATCCATCAGACTTCTTGCCACAAAATTTTCGCAACTTCCACTATCCATAATCAGATCACAAACATTCTTGTTAATGGAACAACTTGATTGAAAAATGTATCTCTGACTAGGATCCTCGTCCTTGGGTGCGAACAACACCCGTTGTACCACGCAATTCACTCACTCTCCATCCTCTTCTGCACAATCTTCCTCGTTCCATTCATCCACTACCCCATATTCTTCTTCGTCGCCCTCTTCCACAAGGTTCAGTCTCCGGTCTAGGCATTCGTTAGAACAGCGGGCTGATTTGCCACATCTAAAGCACTTGTCTAATATGGGCTTGACATAAGGATTGGGATTCTTGGTAGCACCTTTGGTTGAATCACCCATCTGATTATTTTTTGCTCCACCACCAATAACACCCTTCGGTTGGGACGTCGGAGCTGACGACTGCGTTGTTTTCCCCTTATCGGGGGTGAAATTGGAAGATTCCATGGAAATCTTCCAGTATCCTGAATAGGTTGGCATGCACTCCCGAAGCTCCACCCTTAACAACATGTTACGGGCTTCGTCCACGTCGCATACAACCTACAACCCAATCTGGTCCTGGACTAACTGTCTTAATCCTCTAATATATCGGGCTACCCAATGTACCTCGGTTTCTTGCAAATTATTACGATCTCTATTAAACTCCGTTGTATAATCAAATACGGACTTGGTTCCTTGTTTGCAATTCTGGTAAGCCTGGAACAGATATTGATCGTAGTTTGGTGGCAAAAATCTCTTCATCGTGAGTTGTTTCATTCTGTGCCAGTACCGCATAGAATTATTTCCTTGTCTCCGTCACTTGGTCTGCAATTGATCACATCAAACTGCGACTCCTCTACTCAATTTGTAAGCAACCATATTTACCATCTTGGATTCAGAAACCTCTATCATATTCAGAAATCTCTCGACTTTCGAAAATCAATCAAGAAACTCCTGGATGGGTAGATTACCGTTGAAAGAAGAAAGATCCACCTTTAGACAATAATCATCAAACCAGTGTGGTGGTCATTGACGGTCTCCCTTCTCTTCATCAACTTTGATTTCTGACTCCTCACTGTCAAAATCATGATGATGAGGGTGTCTCCTCAGATGTTGCGGAATACCGGGTGGGCCTCGGGCAAATCTTGTGGCATGCTCCCGATCCAGGTTAGGAGGATGACATTGGGCAAATCCTCTCGTACTATTCTCTTTACCCCTGACTGGTCCTTGGTTAAGGTTGAGGGTCAGTAACTGCGGTGCCTCACGGAGTTCTGCCAACTGCGCCTGTTGATCTTCGATCCTCCTCCTCAGGTCAGTAATACCACGATCACCATTAGTGGTTGTGTTCTAAACTAGTTGGGTGCCATCGAGCTAGGCAAATCCTTGCTCGCATACCACTTGACGCAATGGATTACACGAGAGATTAGTTAGTGTACTAATTCAAATGAAATAAATCTCGAATCCACGAGAATATTCTTGCACACAAGAAACAAGAAAGAGATCTCAATTGAATTAATTTCAAAAGTTCTCCAGAATGAAAGACTACAGTCAATATAAATAGCCTAAAACATATTCCTAAACTAATAAGGAAATAGATTTCTAATCTAACAATGAAATCTTAAAAAAATAAAAGACTTCTAAATCAAATAGGAATTAAAATCCTAATCTAAATACAAAACTAATTAAAAATATTCTTAACCAAATAAGAAAAGAATCCTAACCTAATTATAAATTACATATATATAAGGAAAAGAGTCATATTTTGATTAAAAATGAATCTCCACAAAATCTGGTCTAAGTTTCGGAAATTCCATGAATAGCGGTAGTTGAAGGTAGGAGTACCGATAGTCCAACCTTTTTTTGCAAGAAAACAAAAAACTGAAGATGTACACCTTACTATCGGTAGTTGAAGTAAAAAGTATTGGTAGTTGAGGGTCTTCAACAGTCAGAAGAAAGAACAACACACTTCATTACAGGTAGAACATGCTAGAAGTAGGGTTAGTACGTAACAAACACCAAGTATCAGCAGTTAACAATTAACGTAGACATGACCAAGGAAGCTGAATACTGCATTATCAGTAGTGAGGAGTGCCAGTACCGGTAGTTTGCACATAATAATTTCTTGGACTTATGCTCGGAGCTTCGATACTTAAGATGCATTTGATTAAAATCTCAATATGCAAATAATAGTTTCTTCGGTTTGTCCCAATTCTTTCAATCATGACATTGGACCAAAAGTTGTCCTACATCAGAAAGTGATTTGTGTCTTTGAATCTACCCTCTTTGATGCCTTTGGGCTTTGATTTGGGAGGATGATTCTGCAATAAAATATCTCTTTAGCTCCTCGGTTTTTATGGTATAGGGAACCATTGTTTTAGTGGTTTTATGAGAGCAGCCACTTTGTGCATGTTGCCAAAGATTAGACATGTCTCCAATCCTTCCTCCATTCATAATCTTAATGATTGAGGACTACATAGGTCATGTTATGTTAAAGAGACATAGTTCGAGTTTGCCGCATAGTCGTACTGCGATGCTAGTTCTTATTGTTAAAAATCGTTGTATCTTGAAAAAAAGATCTCTGCAGACTTGAGCACATAGGGTGAGGGCTGAATCAATTTTAAGAACATCGTGTCATTCATGAGTCTCATTCTGTTATACCAAGAATTCTTACCCTTAGCTCATTTCTGTTCATTTTAGTTTCTAGTTTGTTGTTAGCAATTTGTTTACATTCAGTTTTGTTGTTTAACTTGTTCTGCTATCTTTCCAGTTAATCTACTATTACAGTTAGTTGATTCATCCTATTAGTTTAGATAATAATTCTATTCATCCCATGATGAAAGGTTAATTTGAATATAATTATGTCGGTTGAGGGTTCACATGATTAAGCCACTTGCTTGACAACCCATTTGCAGGTGGATGGACAACAAATTGGAGGTTGAAGCAATTGACCATTTGTTTCTTTGTCTGAAATGTAGCCCTATAAATTGTGTGTTTGTGTTATATTTGTATGGGAAGCAAAAGAGTGAGTGAAAGAGAGTGGATTTGAGGGTTTTTCAAGTGTTGTACACTATGTGAATTTGATTTTGATTCAACAAAATTAGTGTGGGTTTTCAAATTCGTGATACAAATTACCTCTAGTGATTTGTTTGCGTGATATTCTTCCCATCATCCCAAACATGTCATCTTATATCTAAATTTGCTGCTTCTACTATTCACTTCTCACTTAAAAGTTGACACATGATAATTTCTCACAAAATTGAGTTTGTCCACACTTATATCCAATAGAGATTTTAGTCAGACTTCTGAGTGAGGATTGGGGATGCTATAATCTACCTTCAACGGTTCCACTAGTTTCACAAACCACGTATAGCTAAGACACTCCGTCAATGAATTTGCATTTTCACCTACTCGATTAGCTTAACATAATGCCAAAAAACCAGCAAGGGAGATGAATTTCCGAAGGTAAACATCCTCAAGGGAAATAAATTTAGAAGGGGCAAAAAGCTGAAATTTTTCACAAAAATCATCATGCCAATAGACCTGATTTATCCAATAAAATTGCTTCCAACACATTCGCCTGAGAAAGGAAGAGAAAATAACACCCAAAATAATGAGATCTTAGTTTTCGGAGATGGAATCTTTGAAGAAGCGAGTCATACCTCGTAGATCTCAGGATCTGAAGATTGATGGAATTGAGGGAATTTTTTTAGATCATAGAGAAATAAACGGAAGAAATATATCGGGGTTGGATGGGTGTGTATACGCATGTGTCATGTAACACCGGAGACAATGGCCGGAGTTGTATGCCACCCGCGAGCGTGTGGTGAGCACCAGCGTCTTACCCAGAATTAGTCCAACGACACGAGCAGACGTATGGACGACAATGCCCTCCTACATGTTCAATTCTTGAGAATATTCCTTTAAAAAAATTTATTATACAAAACATTTTGGTGTGTGACTCATATATTTTCATACATATTTTTATACATATTTTTATACAATTCTTTACATATTTTTATACATATTTTCATACACATTCTCTAAAAATTTTAAAATAGTATAAATTTTTTAACTAAATTTAAAAATAAAA
>NMUG010012675.1:0-10303 GCA_002855965.1 Monotropa hypopitys
AGCGGAAGTAGCTGAAAATTAATAACTCTTTGATATTGATCTTGACTCACCTGGTACTACATTGAATTCATCAATGCGTAGGAAATGGTGATTAAAATACTTAACTCCATTGATTTCGTCAATGTGTTAAATTGATCTCTTGAACTATACTACTTGATTTCGTCAAGTCGAGCTTTGAAAAGAATTGAAAACCTATTGGTCTTATCTCATTGATTTCGTCAAGTTGAGCTTTTGAAATTGGTTGGAAATTCATTAGTCAAAGTCGGATCATTTGAAATAAATTGATAACATGTCAGTGCTATCTCCTTTGATTGGTCAACTGTGAGGTCCTTTGGAAAATATATCATACTTGGAATCTAGAGTGAATATTAATAATGAATCGAGTCAAATGGTATTGAATTTGAAAGAGATCCCTATGCATGCACATTTTACATTCTTTACCTTCGCACACATGCACCCCAACTTTAGAGACCATTGGATATAGATTTCTCTACTAGGCTGTTGCCTAACCCTCTATTTTTAGGTACACGGCATTCCTTGGATTGGAGTTGCATCTTCAGACTCCTCGCCGGGCTTTGGAAGCTTGGATCCATAGTAGACGATAGGTGATTCCATTTCTATCATTTATTTTATCTTTTATCTCTTCATTCTAGTTGTAAAAGTTGTAAAGGATTATAATTCAAATTCATTACATTGCCTGTGATTGTGCCTCATCTTCGATGTTCATCCTTCATGTAATAATGGGATAGTATGGTTGGTAGTTATTTTACTTCCGCACTTTTATTATAATTTTATAATTCAAAAAACGGTTCAAATTTTCTGGGTTGTTACATCTACTACTGTCATCTTATGTCCCTTTTGTATTCTGCAGAGAAGTTGTCCTCACTACATCCTATCTCTTTAATCGGATATCTACTCCCCTTCTCTCTGATAGCTCTTCATATGTGCATCTGCATGGTGAGGTTCCTAACTATTCTCTCCTCCAGGTATTTGGTTCTAGCTATTTCATCCTTCTTCCCAAGAAAGATCGCAACAAACTCAATGCCCGTTGTGTCATGTATGTCATTTGGGGGTATGGTATAAATCAAAAGGGCTATCAGTGCTATGATCACATCACTAAAAAATTGTATCTCTAGCCATGTCACATTCCTTGAGCGTCTGCCTTACTTCACCCGTCCATCAAAAGCATACCCAGTAGTCAAGGAGGATATGATTCACATCGACCCCTTCCTCACAGATATTCCAGCCGAAGACTATACCTCTACTCTTGAGATGTCTGATATTGCTACTACTCATCATGTCTCACTCACTCATCATCGTCCCTGGAAACCTGTGCCTCCATTTTCTATGACCTACTCTCGTCACTCTGTTACTCATCAAACTCAAGCTCCCAACTCTCTGGCTCCCCAGTCTGACTTGGCATTCCCTTATTTTTTCACTCACCAGCATCACCTTCGTGAAAACCGCAAACTACCGGTAAAATTTAATTTCTCTAACATCTATTTTTAATTATCCGATTAGTCTTTTCTGTCCAATATACACTCGTTCTTTGAGTCTAGGTCCTACAAAGATTTCTGTAATGATCCCCGTTGGGTGGATGCCATGCATGTCGTACTTATTGCTCTTATAAAATCTGACACTTGAAAGTTGGTAACACTACTGGATGACAAAAATCTTATTGGTTGCAAATGGGTCTACAAGGTCAAGACTTACTCTGATGGTTCTTTGGAGTGATATAAAGCCTAATTAGTTGTCAAGGGGTATTCTCAGGAATACGGGATTGATTAGACAAGACCTTTGCTCTTGGTGCCAAAATGACCACTATCCACATTATGATCTATGTTGTTGCCATCTCTTAGTGGCCAATATATCAACGGGATATGAAAAATGCATTTCTCAATGGGTATCTCTCAGAAGAGGATTATGTGTCCTCCTCTTGACTTTCACATTCTTCTGGTCTGGTTTGTCATCTTCGTTGTGCCCTCTACGACTTAAAACAATCCATGTGTGCCTGGTATGCCCGATTTCAGGATGTGGCTATTCAGATTGAATTTCAGCCTAGCATGCATAACTCTGCTCTTTTTATATACCGTAGAAATCATGGTCTAGTTCTTCTCCTCTATATGAATAATATGATTATTATTGGTTATGATTCTGTTGCCATCAATGATATGAAATATCACTTATTTTGGGAATTTAAAATGAAAGACTTGGGCTTATTCCGTTATTTTCTTAGCATCCAAGTTGTCTCTTCTCCCAAAGGGTATCTCTTATCCCAATTCAAATATGTTGCAGATATACTTTCATGTGCCTGTCTAACTGATACTAAACCTATCGATACTCCTCTTGAGCTACATGTCAAGTTTCCTCCCTCCGATGGTGTTCTCCTTGAAGATCCTATAGAATATTATGCTTAGTCTATCTTACAGTAACTCAACTGGACATTGCATATGTTAATGTGGTTAATCAGTATGTCTCTGCACCCCAGACAACCCATTGAGCAGCACTACTTCGTATTCTGCGCTACATTCGTAGTACTCCTCATCGGTGTTTTCTGCTCTCTTCTACCTCAAGCTTGACTCTTCGGGCCTGGGCTAGGGATGCTAGCGACCGCAAGTCTACCTCTGTTCTTTGTGTTTTTCTGGGTGATTCTCTTATATCCTGGAAAAGCAAGAAACAATCCATTGTTTCTCGCTCTACTGCCGAAGAAGAGTATCGTGTCATGGCTCACGCTACTTCGGAAATTGTGTGGCTTCACTAACTTCTCTCCGATATGGGTGTCTCTATTTCCTCTCCTACACCAATTTATTGTGACAACAAGAGTGCCATCCAGATTGCTCATAACTCAGTCTTTTATGACCGTATGAAGCACAATGAAATTGATTGTCACTTCATCTGTCATCACCTCCAATCTTGCACCATTGATCTCCCTTTCATTCCTTCTAGGTTGCAGTTGGCAGACTTCTTCACCGAGACTCATTCTACTGCACCTTTTCATTTTCTCCTCAGCAAACTCTCGATGTTTTCCAACATTGCATCCTGAGTTTGATGGGGTGTGTAAGAATATTGCCAACTAATTCTGCGGTACTATTTAAGAACGAAGGGGGTGTGGATCGCCTGTTGCAATAGACTTGGTGGTTTGGGTAGGATGAGTTCTTCATAGTGATGCCTTAGTATGACACTTGGTTCTACAAAACTAGAGATGTAAAAATGTAAACCCCCTTTATGGAGCCTGTTAAAAATCCATTTTCCACACTAGACAACCTGTAGTATCTGTTAGAGCCCAGCTCAATTACTTGATAAGGTCCTTCCCATTTTGGTGAGAACTTCGAAAAATACTTCATTTCCACCGAGCTAAAACAATATGTTGATAGTTGCTCCAAAATTGGCTCGGTTTCAAGATGTAGAATCTATGTTAAATCACCACTTATCATCGAGGCTACTAATTTCCATACCAAGTCCCCTGCTTGAATTCCCATGAGACCGCCCCTTTGTTGGAAAATCTAGCAACTATATTCCAATACTTTTGAGGTTCTCTGGGGCTAGTTCATGCCTCTCCTCCAGAGCTTCAAGATCTACTTTCTGCTCCTCTTTAGTTGTGATTCCGTCCAAAGCCAACGTCGTTGATGATACAACCAACTCTACTAGTAAACCCGTCTCGGCTCCATAAAATACGTTGTAAGCGCTCACCTCTACTTTTTCTGCAAGATCCTATAGGCCCACAAGGCTACATGTAATTTCTCTGACGAACCCCCTCCTTTGTCTAAAAGCATACTCAATATTCAAAGCAATGTTTTTCTAGTGTCCTCTGCTTGGCCATTGCCTTGCGTGTACTATGGTGTTGACATCTTATGTTTTACTGAATAGGAAGCCAGAAACCGTACATCGTTATTGATGAGGGGGGTCCATTGTCACATAACACCATTTTAGGGATTCCAAAATGGCACATAAGGTTTACCTTAACAAAGTTTGCAACTGCAGTTCCAATGGCCTTTTTCAGAGGTAGCACTTCCATCCATAAGGGGCAGTTATCTCTGCCGCAGCAAGGATCCATTAACATCCTCGCGCTGGGGGATTTATTTATTGGCCCGATAAGACCCATGACCCAGTTGTGAAGTTACATAGTGCCCGCACTGCGTGTAACTCCACCAACCAGGCATGAATTACATTACAAAACTTTTCGCATGCTTGACACCTTCGCATGTGCCGTTTAACATCTATCTCCATTCTTGGTCAATAGCATCCCAAGTGAATGATGTGCTCATAAAGCTTCCTTCCCCCTTAATGTTCAATCTCATGTGTGTGTTTTATTAAGACCTCGGCTTCTCCTCTTAGCATGCATTTCTACGAGCCATCTAATGCCTTCCTGAACAACTGCCCTTGCTCAAGAAAAACTCTGTGCGCAGTATCTAGGTTTCGCAGCATCCTTTCGGTCAAGGGGCAGTGCTCCTTCCTTCATGTAGTCAATGCAGACCTTCCTCCAATCTGTTGTGATTTCCAAAAAGATGCATTCATGCTACCACAAACAATGTACATCTTGGGCACATTTTATGGATTAGGGATGCCTCTTTCTGCATCTCCGCCAATAGTACGTCTACTTTTCAAACCTTCGATAGAGAGTCGCCTCGTTTTCCCCACAACTCGCCCTATGGAATTGTTCCAGTTTCTCTTTTGAGTCTTATGGTCCCAAACACCTCCCCAAACCATCCATGGGGTCCGCAAAATATAATAATTCTCCATGGAGATCACAACACTGACTCAATGTCGAGAGATAAATATGTATGTCCCATGGTTTAATAGTTGAAGAATTGGTCATCTCCAATCCTTTATATTCCTTTTTCTCAAGAAATTATTCGACTTTTGTTGGTTCAGTTTTACTTCCTTTCTCTGTTGCTATTTTGGAGCACAATTCTGGAACCCCCACATCCTCCCCCTGCTGCCATATCAAAGCTTAGAGTCCATCGTTCATTGGCAATGCTGGCCACGAGGGATTCAAAGCCTTCCCTGGTAATTCGTCTATGATCTACTCACAATTTTCACTCAGGAATCGGGCTAACAAGACGACAAGGGCTTGGCTTTTAATAGATTTTGGTGCAACACAAGTAATCCTAAATTCTGCCAGCTGTGAAAGACTGCTTCCAGATGGGTTAGATAATCCATTACTTTTTTGGATTTGACGACTAGGTCATCAACAAGATCTCCCTCTTTTCGAGGCAACGTGTCATGAAAAAATGTTGTCACGACATGTTGGTAAGCAGCCCCCGTGTTCTTTAACCCGAAAGGCATGACAGTGTAGTGAAAGTTTCTTAAGGGAGTCCAAAAAGCTCTCTTGTCCGCATCCTCTGTGGTCATCCTGATCTGATTATACCCACTAGCCATCCAGGAATGAAAACATATCATGGCCGAACATTGCATCCACCAAGTATCAATACGGGGAAGCGGAAATTCATCTTTCTGGCATGCTTTATTGACGTCTTCGAAGTCTACACAAGCTCTGATCTGCATGTTCTTCGCAGGGACTAAATTAGCTAACCATGACGGATACCTGATGGGGCAAATAACCCAGTTTTTCTCAATTTTTCGACTTCTTTGATCTTTTTTTCGACTTCTGGGTGATATTTCCTCAGCGACTGTATGACCGGCTATGAAATCGGGAAGATGTTGAGATGGTGTGTTAAAGAGAGAGATCCAACCATGGCATTTTTTCATAGTGCCAGGAAAATACATCTACATACCATTGTAGCAAATCTGTCAGCTTTACCTTTTTGTCATTTCCCAAGGATTTGATAATGAATACTGGCCTAGAAGTCCCTTCCCCTAGTCTCAAATTGACCTCCTCCAGTCGAGGTTTAGACTCATCTTGCATGCACTCTGGGGCCAGTGTAGGATATTTTACCACTTGCTCTGTCGATGCTCCTCATATGTTAACAGGCCAACTTTCTCTCTATAGATTAGATGGACCGGCACACTGTCAAAAATAATATAGAGTTTTCCCGCCCTCACAAACTTCAGTTATCTTTCGTCGTCCATGGGCTTTCGTTACTTCCTTGATTCGTTTGGTGTTGCCCTGCATTCTTCTGGCTCGTCATCTTTGAAATCTTCCCATCTAGGGATTTTTACTCTATTAGGCTTTGCTTGTATTGCCCTTGGATCCTCCTCAAGCTCTGTAAAGAAAATTGCATCTGAGAAATGGGCTTCCTGTAGTTCATA
The DNA here is from genome assembly GCA_002855965.1 of Monotropa hypopitys. Classification (NCBI taxonomy): domain Eukaryota; kingdom Viridiplantae; phylum Streptophyta; class Magnoliopsida; order Ericales; family Ericaceae; genus Monotropa; species Monotropa hypopitys. Next base: position 6,211 of record NMUG010012675.1, read on the forward strand.
TGGTCTTTCTGAGGGGGATATTATAATCCTTCGTCATTCCCAGATTCTCTTCAAACATTGGTGATAGCACAAAGGGACTGTTGCATACTAGTTCATCCATGTCCTCATCAGCATTATGTGATAGTTTGTGTGCATCAAAGATGTGAAACTTAGTCATGGAACAGATATCCCTGACAGCAAGGTTGACCACCATGTATCCAATTAGCTCTCTTTTATCTATCCCCCAAAATCGGTGATAGTAATAGCGGTTGGTTATGCGGAAAAGCCACTCTTGTTAAAATGCGAGAATGAGATGGTGTCCTTTCTATCGCGAACTGTATGTGGTACCAATCCACCAGAGGACATGCACGCTTCTTGATGGACGACTGTGATGTCCATTATGGACTTAGTGATCTCCAATCTTGCACCCTCTTAAGGCCTATAAATTTCGTTGAGTTCTGAAGAATTGTTACCGCTATGTCAGGATCTGGGATCACATCTCTAGTCAAGGTAGTCATAATAACATGGCATACAGACCTAATTTGTCGTTCCACTCCTCTCGTCCTTTCTCCGGACAGAAGCTAAAACAGGAAGCCAGACATCTCCTTGTCTCACATATCCTATATTGACTTCATTAAACATTGGCTTCCATTTAAAAATTCTTCAAAAGGTCCAACACTAGCTTGTCGGTGTTTAGTGTGCGAAAGGCATATACAAAAAGTCGGGATATCGCGGTCCTTCCGACACGAGGGAGGGTCTACTTCAGGCAATTTCAATATGCCATCTGTGATCCTCTCTTTGACTAGTGCCTTTACTTCTTCCAAACTACAGGGGTAGTCATGGGCGTCATTAATTTCTTTTAAATTTCTCGACCCTCCGGAGCTCTCCACTTGCGATTTACGCAAGCCAATTGCAGAGTTTGCACCAGAAAAAGTGTCATTTGAGACCACAAACTTCCGTGAGCGTGACTGTAGGCAGAAAAAGTGGGAAGGTTAATGTTTATCAAGTGGACACCATATTCACGAAGGATTCCTTCAACAGAGATTGAGAGCAGTCTTCCTCTGGCTCGTGGCAATCCACGGCTCTGTCCTTAAATCTATTAAAGGAATCGAGGATATCCACATTGTATCTTTGCGTTTGTCGAACAAGGGAAAGGGTCTTTTCTTGTATTTGGAAGAATTTAGTACATAATTTGTTTACCATATCTAGGAAAAGGCTCGATCAATTAGTGATTTTGAGAATTCACGGAGGTGAAGCCAATAATCCAAGCTGTGGGGACTTAGGACTTCAATAAATCTGACAATATGCTCTTGAACATTGCCCTGTTTTCCATCGAACTTAACAAATTTGAGGGGTAGACACCCCTCGGTATAAGGTAGGGACAAGATAGATAGCGGATAGGGAGGTTGAATATCTGGGTTGGGCGAAGAGGGTAGGCTCTTTTTGGTACGTTCTTGTTGGTGGAGGGCTTGGACGTTACCTGCAGTGACATACTGCTTAGATTGATTAATAGATGGGTGAACTCGGTATGATCTCGTGTCTGATCTACCGAACCGGTTCTGTTGTGTGGCAATTTGGGGGCTGGTATATCTGTGTTCTGGATTGAAGGCGACCCTTGTGCTGCAGTCACCTCAACATGGATCTGTTGGGTATTTGCCTGAGGACTTCGGGATAACTGAGAGAACATCTGTCAACGTGTGAAGGGCAACCACCAAATGCTTTGGGGTATTTTGTATGGCCTGCGGAGCATCCACAGTTGCTAATGCCCGGTCTATGATGGCGAAATTATCATCCTGCTCATGACCTGAGGAGTCATGTTGCTCATCATCTTCAGTTTCCATGTGAACAATGCAGTTTGCTAACTATTCCTAAGGATGACCACTCACCAAACTACTTCCCAACAAAGTTGCAAAAATATTGTTACAGGGTTCTTTTAGAGGAAAATATTATTGGAAAATCCTCGCTGGAGAGGTTAGAACAATGAATAATTGGACAACAATGTAGTGATTTGAGGGGTGAAGATTCTTTGCCCCTCACTAAAAGAATATGCTTCCTTCCAGAAGAAGGATCCTCTACAAATGAAAGCGATTTGAGAGAAATGCCAGCTCATTTATAGGCAACCTGCGCCAATATTCAGGCACCAGGTGTCCCAATAAAACATTGGCACGTCCCGTCCATATTGTCAGGCCACGATCGCAGCAGCGCTCGTAATAGTTTTCCCAAGTGCGGATCTTCAATTTTCACGACCGACACTTCTCCTTTGAAGCCACCAAACCACTAGATCCCACTCCATTCCCGCATTGGCAAGGTCAAAACCCAATTCTCAATTCTTCCCATACCACAACCAAGCCTCAAAAGCGCCCCTCAGGTCCGGCCATCTGACTGGAGCAGGCCTAGGATAGCATGGGTTCTCTTCATGACATTCTGGTAGTTTTGACTCGTTGTGACAGCACCCTATCACTAACCGCTGATGCAATCTATAGCATCTCCGCGAGCCCTGCATATCTACGAGACAAAACGACATGTGTCGGTAATTCCCCCTAGACAATTGCCGTCTTCTGATTGGTTCCTTTCTTTTGACTATTATCAAAGTATTGAACTGCTGCCTTTGCTCCAGCACCTATTATCGATGTTGTTTGTTCAAACTTGATGGTAGCTATGCAAAAGGTTACGTTCGATGAAAACAATATTCCCCTCCCCGACCCTTATTAATAGAGACTAAACTAGGCCTAGTTTTTTTAATTTGTTACCGTATAATGGAAAAAGCTTACAATATGACAAGCAAGAAAGACGGTGTCGCATGCTCCCAAGAGCTTCTTTACATCAACTAGAAAAGTACAATCAAACACTTTTGCATCGAAAAAGTTAACAGATAAAACGAGTTCACAAAGGTACTTGTTATTTATGATTATCTGCATCAGTAAACAGTCTAGTCACACGACATGTTGATACAAAAGATGTCATATTGCATCTTAATATAAAAATATCACCTCATTTCCAAAGATTTTATGGCCAGAAGGCCTCAAAGAATGCAACATTAGGCAATTAACAGTTTGCTTAGACGTACAGTATGAAAGCAATATTTATCGTGTCTATTGATATATAAGGGAATTAAGTAACACAGAGTGTTTTGGTTAAAATGAATGACTAGTTTAATATCCAAAATTAACAATAATTATAGAGGTAAGTTGCAATATATTGTTCATGTTAATATAACAACTTTCTAAATTGCATGTCCAAAATGAACGTCACATAGGAAAAGCAAAAATTTAGAATGCAACAATAAACGCAACTCACTTCAGTTTTGTTGGCACTAGTTCTCCAAAGTTACCCATAACAAAGTTCAAAACTAGGGTGGATATGGAAAATAGAAGAATTATCGTTGAGTTTTCCATTGTCACGGTCATTTGGGACATCAAAAAAATGGAAAGTCATGCAAATTTTAAGACGGAGAAAGCATTATTCACTTCAAGAATTATTTTTGTTTAGCAATACAGAGCTATGCATGTTTCACATATAGATTAAAACATAACAAAACTTTTCTTGTGCATTCAACCTCTTAAATTAGTGCCAAGAGTAAATAGAGGTAAGTGATGAGTTCACAATTCATATTCTGTAAAACTGCAAGCAAGCATTCCTGTACCTAGTTAATACCTGCATGAATGTGTTTCCAAATACAAAACTTCTCCTTTTTTCAAGCGTGCAGAAGTGTAAAGAGGTTTCTTCAAGCCCTTGTCTGCAACAACGCTTAAACTGTACTTGATCCTATAAAAATACACAAACACGCAAACTCAAAAGATGGAAACATGTGTGATATATATATATATATAGAGAGAGAGAGAGAGAGAAACAAGTTCAGAAATCATAAATTTGCATTGATTTGATGTGTAAATATCATCAGGTCCAAATCATTTAAGCTGATAATGTTATTTCACATGATACTGAAACAATTGAGAGCAAAACTGAAAATATTGTATATTGAATTGTGTATATTACAAGGGTGAGTACACCATTAAATAGGATGTACAAGGCTTACTTTAGAAAATACAAAATAAGAAAATACAAATCAATGGTCAATCAAATATTTACAATGTATAATATATACTAAAGATAC
>NMUG010012676.1:0-10302 GCA_002855965.1 Monotropa hypopitys
AGAGAAGAGGTTTGGTGCACAGAGAGGTGGCAATGACAAATTCAGATGCTCCTATCACAGGGAGAAGGGCCACCTCACCACCAACTGCCGGGCCTACAAGGATTTTCTGGAAGAGTTGGTCACTGTCGGCCATATTGGGGAGTTTATTGATATAGAGAAAACGGCAAACGCGGTGCCGAAGGAAGACCTCAAGCCGGCCTTGCATATTATCAACGTGATCCACGGGATAGTGGATCACCGACTAGAAGAGCAGCGTCGGTCTGAGCTCCAACAGATCGAGGCGAAGGAGATCCTTGCCGTCCAGCCTATGTTGAAGAAGCTAAAGCCGGACTCAAGGTATTCCATAACTTTTTCTTCTAAAGACTCTGAAAGGGTCCAACACCCCCACGACGATGCGCTAGTCGTCACCCTACAAATTGCCTACTACTAGGTCAGTAGAGTCCTCATCGACCTCGGCAGCTCGACAGATGTCATGCACTACTCCCTGTTCAAGAAAATGGGGTATAAACCAGAAGACCTTCAACCGACCGATGTGCCACTGGTAGGGTTTAACGCGGCGTCAGTCTGGCCGCTCGGCAAAATCACCATACCAGTGACCATCTGCACGGTCACCACCGAGTTGGAATTTGTGGTAGTCGACGTCCCATCTCCCTATAACGCTATCCTGGGCCGAACCTGAGTTCATAGCATCAAGTGAGTCACCTCCACATACCACCAGGTTATTAAGTTCGTTGGCGCAAGAGGCGTGGTGGAGCTTAGGGGAGACCAAACCTCGGCAAAGCAATGCTATATCGCTGCAGTCAAAGGGAAGGTTACCCCTGAGCAAGTCCATTGGGTGGAGGTACCAGATCAACCGGTGCTGGAGGACGTCGGTTCAAGTACCTCGGCAAAATCTATTGAGGACCTTGACACCGTCCCTCTAAGCGCCGACGATCCGGAATGCTTCTTTCTTATCGGCTTTAAGATGACCGAGGAAGACAAGGCGGCAACAATCAGCTGCCTCAAGCGAAATGTTGAAATATTTGCCTGGACGCCTTATGAAATGCCGAGCGTAGATCCAGAGTTCATCAGTCATCATCTCAACGTCCGGCCGGAGTGCCGGCCCGTCGTCCAGAAAGCCCGTCGGTCAGCAGCTGCTCATGCCGATGCAGTTATTGAAGAAGTGGACCGTCTGACCGAAGCGCAGGCGATCCGAAAAGTACACTACCCCACCTGGTTAGCCAATACGGTGGTAGTCAAAAAGAAGACCGGCAAGTGGAGGGTTTGTGTTGATTACACTAACCTCAATGAAGCTTGTCCCAAAGACAATTTTCTAGTACCGAGGATTGATCAACTGGTCGACTCAACGGCCGGACATCCCACAATGAGCTTCATGGATGTGTACCGAGGATACCATCAGATAACTATGTTCGGCCCGACAACATTTATCACTCCAAGGGGTCTATTCTGCTATCGAGTGATGCCCTTAGGCCTGAAAAATGCCGGGGCAACCTATCAGAGGATGATCACAAAAATGTTTAGCGCTCAACTCGGCGATACATTGGAGGCCTACATAGATGACATGGTCGTCAAAATCAAGACCGAGGGGGACCATCTAGAAGATCTTCAAAGGGTGTTCGATATTTTGAAGAAGCACAAGCTTCGGCTCAACGCCTCCAAATGTGCCTTCAGAGTTAGCTCGGGAAAATTCCTGGGCTACCTTGTCACGCGCCGAGGCATAGAGGCTGACCCATCTCAGGTCTCGGCCATCCAGAAGATCGAGGAGCCCAGAACCCTGAAAGAAGTACAGAAGCTCGCGGGAATGGCTGCAGCCCTCAACCGGTTCATCACCAGGTCCTCAGACAAGTGCCGACCATTCTACAAGGTATTGAAGAAAAATAGCCGAAGGCACTTTCTGTGGACTGACCAGTGTAGGGAGGCCCTCGGCAATCTCAAAAAGTACCTCTCTTCGGTTCCCCTGCTTTCCAAACCAATGCAGGGGGAAGAGTTGTATCTATACCTTGCCGTCACACCACATGCCGTCAGCTCAGCACTGGTTCGGCAAGAGGGACTTCAGCATCTACCGGTCTACTTCTCTAGCAAGTTACTTATCAGCACCGAGACCAGGTACCTTTCTCTTGAAAAACTTGCATATGCTCTGGTTATTGCTTCCAGGAAACTGGCACCATACTTCCAGGCACATACTATTATTGTCTTGACTGAGTTCCCTCTTAGGGCGTTGCTTAAACGTGCCGATCTATCCGGCCGACTCACCAAGTGGGCCATGGAACTAGCCAACTTTGACATCAAATTCCAACCCAAGACAGCCATCAAGGGCCAAATCCTGGCCGACTTCCTTGCAGAATTCTCTCCTCGGCCAGAGGACCCTCAAGCTAATGAAATCATTGCCGACCAAGTCCTGCCAGAGTCTCTACCAAATCAGGACTCGTGGAGGATGTTTGTCGACGGCGCATCCAACTGCCGAGGAAACGGGGCCGGAGTTGTCCTCATTTCCTCTAAGGGCGTCACCAACGAACACTTCCTTCGGCTCAACTTCAGCGCTTCCAACAATGAAGCAGAGTATGAAGCCTTACTAGCCGGACTTAAAGCTGCCAAAGAGCTAGAAATTCTGAGCCTCAACATCTATAGCGACTCTCAGCTCGTGGTCAACTAGGTCAACGGTGACTATGCCGAGACGAGCAGATGAGAAGATACATGCTGAAGGTCAAGGATAGGCTGGGGCTATTCAAATAAATCCAAATCCAACAGGTCGGTAGGGAACAAAATGCCCATGCCGACGCTCTGGTCAGAGTAGCCTCAGCAGCAGAAGTCAGAGAGTAGAGGACAATCAGCATCCAAAGCCTAGATCAGCCCAGCATCGAAGCGCCGAAGTAGCTAGCCGTCTTCTTCATCAGCCAGGGTCCCAGCTAGATGGACCCAATCATCTCATTTTTGAAGGACGGGTCACTTCCAGAAGACAAGAGGGAGGTCCACCGAATCGTTCATAAGTCGGCTCGGTTCTGGCTAGGCCCTCAGGAGAAGCTGTACAGACGGTCATTCTCAGGATTGTACCTCCTTTGTGTACATCCAACATTGGTGGAATGAGTGTTGCAGGAGCTCCACACCGGCAGCTGTGGAGCACACACTGGAGGAAGATCAATTGCACACCGAGCTATCTCCCAAGGATACTAGTGGCCGAAGATGATGGAAGATGGGGAGCAAATAGTAAGTAAGTGTGATTCTTGCCAACGATTCTCCCTGATCATCAGACAACCTGCCGAGGAACATACGCCCTTGACCAGTCCTTGGCCTTTCGCTCAATGGGGCTTCGACATCGTCGGCAAGCTCCCTACGACACCTGGAGGTTTTAAATTTTTGATCACAACAACGGACTACTTATCCAAATGGGTAGAAGCCGAGCCGTTGGTCACCATTGAAGACAAGGATGTGAAAAGATTCGCTTGGAAGAATATCGGCTCCTGCTTCGGCATCCCCTACGCATTCATCTCGGACAATGGCACTCAGTTTGTGGGGGACCTCTTCACCAACTTCTGTGCCGAACACATAATCAAGTTGTACAACTCCACCCCCACTACCCACAAGGCAATGGTCAGGCCGAAGCATCCAACAAGACGATCGGCAGTGGCATCAAAAGAAGACTCCAAACAGCAAAAGGAAGATGGGACGAAGAGCTACCCAGTGTTCTTTGGGCCTACCGAACAACTCCTCGACGCTCTACAGGGCAAACTCCATTCTCATTAGCCTTCGGTATGGAAGCAATCATTCCATTAGAGGCCGGGCTACCAACAATCAGAACCGAAGGATTCGATGAGCCAACGAACAATGCAGTAATTGAGAAGGACCTGGACTTGACCGAAGAAAGACGAGACTCGGCTAGGATCAGACTAGCCGCCTACCAGCAAGGAGTGGCCAGGAACTTTGCACGGACAGTCCGACCCAGGGCCTTCAAAATTGACGATCTCGTCCTAAGGAAAGTGGTGGGAAACAAGAAAAAGAGTTCAGACGGTAAACTCGGTCCGAACTGGGAAGGGCCATATAGAGTGATCGGTCATGCAGGGACTAGAGCTTATCGGTTGGAAGACCTGGACAGCACCCCAATTCCAAGGCCGTGGAATGCTACAAACCTGAGACTATACTATCACTAACCATGTAAATCTGGCCTAAGACCCTCAATCAATGAAAGTTTAATTCTCAAAATACTTGCTCCAAATTTTCATCTCTTGCTTCGGCGCTATACGGCCGAAGCATCTCATAGTTGCCGTTTATCTACAAAGCGTGCATGCAACTCCTCGGTGGCTTTGCCGAGAAAGCTTATAGCTCTTCGGCGCTATACCACCGAAGCAGCTCATAGTTGCCGTTTATCTACAAAACGTGCATGCATCTCCTCGGTGGCTTTGCCGAGGAAGCTCACAGCTCTTCGGCACTATACCACCGAAGCAGCTTATAGTGACCGTTTATCTATAAAATGTGCATGCAGTAGGTCTTCGGTACTACACCGCCGAAGTAGCCTTCAGTTGCCGTTTATCTCTAAAACGTGCATGTAGCTCTTCGGCGGTGTACCGCCGAAGAACTTCTTAAGAAGTTGGCATTTACCTAAAAAATGTACAAGGATTGCTACGGTACAGTACCAAAGCAACCCACAAACAGCAAGCAAACAGAAGTACAACATCGAGCCGAGGGAAAAGCCTTGGCTGACCAAAACCTTTTCCTCGGCTGGGGAAAGAAGGGAACACACGAACACTATGTAATTGTCGGGCAGACAAAGAAGTTCTAGGGGCAGAAGGTTCAAAATTCCATTAGATAAAAAAAACCGGCCACATGTCGGTTCGGCCCAAACAAAAAACAAAATAGCAAAAGAAAAGCACAACAAGATCAGGCAGTTGGCTCGGTAGGGTCAGCAGTGACAGCCCCGGTCTCAGGAGCACGAGGAGCCGGCCTAGCAGGTCGAAGCCAAGCCCCAGCCTTGGAATCCTTCATGAGGGGGATGTCCCCCACACCGGAAGCATTGTCTTCGCCCCCCTGGGAGACCTTGGCGCACACCCATCCCTTCTGAAAAAGCCTCTCCTTGAGCCGGCCCATCTGGTCACGGCACTGGTTCGCAGCCTCATCAAAGCCACGAGTGTATTCCGCGTTGGCCTCAGCAGTCGCCTTCCCTTTCTCGGCCTCCAGGTCGTTCTTCAGGCGGAGGTTCTTGGTTTCAAGATCGGCGATCCGAGAAGCCCTGGCATTCAGCTCGGCCACGTTGACCTCGACTGTCGTCTGCAAAGCCGTGGCCTTATTTTTGAGCTCGACCATAGAGCTCTCGGCCTCGGCCACCTTCTTATGGCCTTCTTCGGCCTCCTTCTCCGTCGCCAGGCGAGTCTCCTGGACATCAATAATGCACTGGTCCACGCCAGCGCCGGCAGCCATCATCTGCAAAGAATCAAGTTATTAAGACTATACCAAGGCGAAAGATCAAATAAAAAAGTAGTCAACTGTTCACCTTGGCGCCGTAGTACATCATCCTCTGGAAGCAGGTCCGGGGGCCCTTTGGGAGATCCTCCATCTCCTTCGGCAGGGTGAAGGCCTAGAGCAACGCCATCGCCACGCCGGGGCAGTCCGCAAGCGTGTCACTAACTTCGGCAGCAACACCCTCAAAAGAAAGCTTCGGCTCCCACAGCTGCACCTCCTTGCGAGAAGACCCCGCCGTCTCGACAATCGCAGGGTCAGGAAAGGCAGCCTTCTCTGCAGCAGCCGCTGAGTGCTCTGCGGCTGTCGCATCCTCAGATTGACGGGCCCGCTTCTACTGAGCCCGAGTCCTTCCCAGCCCGGCCAAGATATTGTCAGCTCGGAGACTAGCTGGCTGCTCGTTCAGGATCGTCACCACAGAGTCGACATCCATACCCTTAGTCTCCTCGGCCAGGAATTCATCCTCTAGATCGATGACCTTTTTCGGCCCCATTTCTCCTTCGTTGGCTGAGTGTGCGGTGGAGGGCTCGGCTGGATATGCGGTAGGCTCGGCTGAGCGCCTGGCGGAAGTCTCGGCCAGAGAGGGTCGCGGCCGAAGAATGTGGGTGTACGTTGGAGTGTATTCCAACAACATCAGGGCCGAGCGTCTTGCCTCTGGAAGAGCAGAGAAAGCCTTTACCCTGTCAATGTCGGTTGTATTCTTCAGACCGCTGAGGACCCCAAGATCTGCACAGAAGAGAAATACAGTCAGAAGAGAAAGACAGTCAGAAGAGAAAGACAGAAGATCAGACTAAAAGAAGAAACTTCGGCCGCAGCGACAAAGCTTACTAGGGACACCCTCTAGGCACGGTACGGTATACACCCTGTCCATACCGACGTGAAGTAGAATAAAGAAATGACCGAAAATGATCATCATGTCGTTGGCATATTTGTCAGAATCCGGTAAGCTAGCAATCAGGCCGGACTGGCCAGGTCTCCGACCTAGATAGTATTTTCTGGACTTCTGGTTGAAGCCAACGTAGTAACAGCCGAAGATGTCCCCGAAGGTGAGTCGGCTCGACCGCGAGAGTGACTCATTCAGCTTCGCTACCCCCAGCAGAATTCTGAAGGTATTCACCGTCACTTGGAACGGAGTGAGGCCGAGCGCGCCAAAGAAGTGGGTGAGCATAGGATGAAAGGAAAACCGTACTCCCCTCTCAACCACAGTGACGACCGACAAAAGAATGTGGTCCGGTCCCTAGTCCTTGAAGACGACAGGGGCTAGCACTATGTTTACGTCGGCAGGGATCTCGCACTCCTCCCGGAAATTCCAAAGATCTTCAGGAGTATCCAGATACTGCCTGAACTTATCGGACCGTCTCTTCGGTGGTAGTTGGATCTGAAAAGAACGCAAACAAGAGGGCACTGTTAGTCGGTCCGGTATGAACCTGCGCGGTGAAACACAGGGAAAACATTGGCTTAGCCTTCAACCAACAGTCAAGGCCAGTCCGGCTCGGCCATAAGCAGACTGAGTGTTCATCTTCAACCTTGCGGCCCAGAAACTTGCAGGAAGCTCCCAGGCCGTAACAATGGCGGACAGATTGAACCCTCAACCCGAAAAGTCGCTAATTTGACTGAAAAACAGAGAATGAAACCGATCTAAGTGGATAGGGAGGTCGAGCGGTTACCTGGAAGGAAGAAGGGGGCTGGAAAGCTGAAGAAGATGCGAGGAAGGGGATGGAACGTAGGTCGCCGGAAACACGCCGCACGGTGGCCGGAAATCGCCTGGGATGAGAGAGAGAGAGAAGCAACGGGAGTTCTGAAAAATGCCCTAAGGCCTCCTTTTATAGGAGGTGACTTGTAAGCTAAAACCGGTTGACTGGACGAACCGGCTCAGCCGGCCACACGCTCCTTCCATCATTGCTATCGCCTCGAGAATAGTGCCGGCGCTGCAAACTGACAGCACGCGTGCACGCAGTCCTATCAACCGCAGATCCGGCCAATCACAGTGTGATACGTAGGGCCGCCCAACCGCCATTCTAGGTGCATATCAGCCGATGACATGACAGCTGTTAGTGTGACATCATGACAGATGCGCCTCTAGCCTAGAGCGTGACACGTCATCGCTTTCAAAACGACGGTTCATTAAATGCTGTCAGAGGTCCAAGTTTCAAGACAAATCAGGGGTCCGACGCTCCTTCTCTTCAGCACCTATACAACCAATCGGCACCAATTCAATCCCGCTTCGGCCAAAATGCCTGGCCAAAGGGGTTGAGGGGCTATTTTTAGGATCCGAACTATCATGAGGCCGGAGCTGCAACCTCCTCCAGGAGGACCACAACACGGGCCAACCAACAGATGGCCGAGCAGAGATCAGCCAGTGACAAGGCCTCCCTGGGGCTCTCTCCGGTCCGAAGACTCAAAGCCCAGGGGAGGTGCCTAGCTGAAGCAACACGAAATCAAGGTCATGCGACCGAACAGAGCAAAGGCCGACGAGAGAGGCTCCATTGGGGTCACTTCTGTGCAGAAGGTTCATTGCCCAGGGACGGCCAGGTCATCAGCTAGCTACGCCGAAGGACGTCTCTTCGGCCAGACAGGACAAATGCCTTGTTCACAGTGAATATTTCCTCGGAGACAGCATCCCGAGTTTTGCACACATGGCAGACACACGCCTGACAAAAAATCAGCTTTTCTGTGATTCCTGCAGAATGTCAGGCACGTCTGGTCAGCTTTTCTGCCGCCCAATGCTGTCAGGCGGCGCTGCCTGACATTGTCGGGGCCGACCGGTCGGCCACACGCTCAGACGCACAGGTGGGACAGGCGCACTGCCCCATGACGCAGCACAACATCACGCCCATGCCGAAGCGCGTGTCTCTTACTCTCCGATATTCTATAAATAGGGAGGAGCATTCAATGTAGAGGTACACCTTCTCTCACTAGCCAAAGCTCTGTCCATTTGCTTTCTCACTCTAGAACTCTTGCTGACTTTACCATCGGAGGGTCCACCGGCGACATCCGCCGGTAGCCTAACGTTTGTCTCTTTTGCAGCCTAGCACCACCGCTTCTCCACTGCTCACTACCGGAATCCACCACCAGAAAGGCTTACCCCCCAACAGTCCCTAACACATATTGAAATGTGACCACACTAGATTCATGATCTTAAGCCACATTTTGATTGATCAAACCCTTATACAGATTATCCCAACCCACACCACACATTTCGATATGTGGCTACTCCACACATCGGTATATGATGTCTTCAATCAAAATCCAAGAATTCCAAAAGTACTGCTTGTCGTCTCCTTCGATTCTAATTCATGCATTCAACAACATTAAATGGAAAACAAACACTAGTTATGGGGTTTAAGAACAAATCCTAGGCAATAATCTAAGATTGACGATTCAAATCCCATAAAATTCATCATACTCAATAAAACCAATTGAAACCCCATACAGAAACCCATTTCAAAATTCCCTCTTAATTCTTGCAAAAATTAAAATCAGACTCAGCAATTAAATAGGAAATGGGAATATAACTAATTTACTTACCCGATTGATTGAGTTCCTAGCTTGGATTGAATTTTTTAAGCCAAAACCCCAACAAATTGCCAACAAAATCCTCTCCCTCTTTCTCTCGGGTTACTCTTTCTCTCTCTACAATTGTAACAACCCAAAAAAATTTAAACCATTTTTTGAATTAAACAATTATAATAAAAGAGCAGAAGTAAAATAACTATCGACCATATTATCCCATTATTATATGAAGGATGAACATTGCACATGAGGCACAAAGAAGAAGTATATCTCTGTAAGCAATTAAATGAGGGAATTGGAGTTGTGTAACATTTGTAGCTCTGATACCAAAACTGTCATCTGAGATTTATAATCAGATCAGTGGAGTTTTATTTCAGTTGTCATGTAGTGAGTTGTGATTAGTAGATGATGTAGCCACATGTCATCCTTGGATAGCTGGCTTTACAATTATTAGGGATGAGGCGTGATAGTTTCCCTTTTATATCGATATGCACCTAAGGTACATATCGAAATACACACACTCAACGGGGCATACAGAGGTCATCTATTTTGATATACACTCATTGTGTATATCGAAATGCAAGTAAGGAGCTTAGCACTAAAATTATTAGCCATATTTACATGTGATATATAATCGCCAACCATTTTGTTCTTTCTAAACTAATATACCAAGAGAGATTTGCCATTCAACGCATAGGGTATATTCAACTCAAAGCATTATTGTGTCTGGTATGGTACGGATGATATTCTCCTCTTTGAAACTTCTTATAATGTTCACTCATAACATTTTTATCAAATGATACATGTTTTGTTTCCTAGATGGATATGTGATTTTCACTTTTTTACTATTTAAGCTCTTGGAACTAAAGTTGTTTTGAGTTGAGTTCTGCTTTCTTTCTGAGTAAGCACAACAATTTTTACCTTTTGTTATCTCTTCTTATCTTGTACTCAAATCTCATATGACCAATTTGACCACAATAAAAACATTTGATTTGTTGAGATTCATGACATGTTTTGACTTTGAGAGGTATGTGAGCACAAGGTACATCTTTCTTTATACTATACTGTAGATACATGATTTTTTTCCCTTTCAGTTCTCTTAGGTCATCTACAAGTTTAGTAATTTCATTCTCTTTCAGCTTCATTTCTTTTTCAAACTTAGTTTTATATTTCCAAATTTAGTTCTAAATTCTTTGATTTCTCACTCATTTCCTCAATTACCTCATTTTCATTTTCAACTCACTTTTAGACTTATCCTCATTCTCCTTGAATTCTATTTTTAATTTTCTTAATTGTTCATTTATTTTGTTTGCCTCATCTTCTTTTGTCTTCAATTTACTA
>NMUG010012677.1:0-10302 GCA_002855965.1 Monotropa hypopitys
TGCTGTCTTCCCTCAATTGCGAACAACTGAAACTATTGTATCTTTGCTTTCTTTTTTTTTGTTTTTGTTGTTTCTCGAGGTGTAGGGTCTTCCCTATCTCCTCGGGTTAATTGTCATTTACATCTCTGAAAATGCTTTTTCTTAATATAATTATGCTTTTCAAAAAAAAAAACTACCGGGAATCTGAGGAGCTATTGTTAAAAATTGTTGGTGCAGAGAATTAAGGTTAGCCAATTCCCGGTAGTCCGGATTCCAATTCCCGATAGTCCGGATTCCCTATAAATACTGACCCTCTGGCAAAACCCTAACTCCCGGTGATTAAAGCGGAAATCAAGAGAGAGAAAGTGTGGCGATTGAAGGTTCTGCAAGGAAACCACCGCCAGGAGTAAGGAATCCAAGGAAGTGATGCTCAAGGAAAGATCGAAAGAGTGAATCAAGATTGAGGAAGTGATAACTTGTTGCAAACGAAGTAAACTTTATGCAAATCCTGGAATCGCAGGTAATCTTTTTCCAGTCTAGGGCAAATTCTAATTTCTTTTGTTCTTTGTGCAAATTTAGTCATGGAGAGGAACCAAATCAGAAAAAGTTCCAGACTAAAGGCCCAATTTTCCAAGAGTTCTCAGTCAACTAGGAGAAACCAGAGAGTAATCGATTTGGAAAAAGATGAGGAAGAAAGTTCCCAAGAAATTTTTAGTCCTAGCAAGAGAACAAAAAGGGTCAAACCAACCCAGTCGCAACCCATTCCTTTACCCCCGAATACAGCTCAACCCGAGTTATCTGAACCAAGTGGAGGAGGGAAGAGACATGCTGAAAATTTTAATTGGAAGAAAAGTGTGAAAAAGAGAGCAATAGTCTGCGAGAGGAAGGTCGAGAAAAGTAATAAGGATCCTCAGCTGGGACTAGTTTGCAGAGTTATCGAGACTTCAGGAATTTAAAGATGGTTCGAGGATGTCCAAGGATACGTGGTACCTTGGTTGAGGGAGTTTTATACCTCACTAGAAACAATTGAAGAAGAGGATAAGATGGTGGCAAAGGTAAAAGGGAGGACTATCACTGTGACTGAAGATAGGATAACTCAATACTTGGGCTGTCCTCGACTTGATGAAGAGGAAGTTGAGTACTCTATTTCTAGTAGCCACAGCTTGGCAGGGGTGAATCTGGCCCTAGAGATTTGTACTGTGGAAGGCCTGCAGAGATTTAGGGCTAATAACTTCCATTACAAGCAAGGAATGCTGAAAAGAGAGTATGCATTGATGAATAAAATCATTCATTGCAATCTCATACCAAAGGGGTGTGAGAAGTCCCCTTCCTTGCTGGAAGCCCAAATCGTCTTTGAATTGGTCAAAGGGAGTAGACTTTACATCCCTAGAGAGATTTACAATGTGATCAAAGAGTTCAAAACCACTACTAGTTTGAGGAGTGGGTTGCCATTTGCAGACATGATCACCAGTTTCTGTGTACAGAGTGGGGTAAGATTGGGGAATAGGGAAAATTTTGAAAAACCTGTCTCTGGTCCAATTACTATAAATACTATGGTCCAAATGGCACCCCAAGAGCAAGGGACTGGAAGCCCACCACAGATTGTCTCCCCTATTGCTGAACCATGCAGTCCATTACCTCTAACTAGAGAAAATTCTCCTAGTTTGGAATTTGCAGATCAGGCCCCTCCCCCTGTTGGTATATTGTCCAATCAAGTTCCACAATTTACACCTGAGGTGGCTGAGTCCTCAAGAAGGAAGGGAAATGTTGGAGTTGGACATGAAAATCTGAGCCAGGATGAATTAATACTGAAGGAGATGGTTGAAGAAATTAGGACCAACCAAGCTGAAAAACAAGGGAGGTACCGGATCATGCTCAAGCTGCTAGAACAGAATGCCCAAGGGATGACAGAGATGGACAAAAGAATGACAGAAGTGGAGAGAAAGAGGGCTGAAGATGACAGGAAAATAGATCAGATTCTAGAAAACCAAAGGATTATAATGAGGAGTCTGGCAGCTTTGAGCAGGGATTAACCTATCCAACCAACCCAGACCCACCAAACCCTGATTCTGTTTTCTGATGAGGGATGGAAGATCTTTTTGTTGTTCTTTTCTTGTTAAAAAAAATGGAATTCTGTAATGTGTGAACTTGAATTCCCTGGTATGTTTTGGGGGTGGAATATGAATGAAGTGTTTTAATTGTGAGTGTTATTTTTGATAATGTGATATCTGTGTGAATGTGGAAACACATAGGGTAGATGACCAAGACACATTGATAGTGTTTCCGTACAATCTTCCCTACCCTTTTTCATTTTAAGCTTACAAGTCCTGCATGATCTCAATAGTTGTGTATACCCAGGCACTTGTCTATGGCAGCATATTTGTCCAATTTCCTGCTTATATCATTGATTGGAATTCATGCATAAAATCATTTTGGTGAAGGGATTCTGAGACCTATTATACTTTGAGAGATCTGTTGTGAGTGAACCACTTGGGGAGGTTTGGATCGAGACTATAGAGTGGTCAACAAGGCTTACTTAGGTAATCTGAGTTTGTTTCCTCTATGCTTGGTAGAACTTGTCCCAAGGATCTCACTTCAAAGACTAAATTAGAATGTTGCTTGGTGGTTTTTTCTGAATGGTAAGGGCATGATCTTAAGTTTTTGAAGTACCACTTTGCTAGGGACTAGCAAGTTTCTAGTTGGGGGGTGTGATTGGCACCTAAAAGTGCCAATATCTAGGACTAAGATCTTCACTTTACTATGTTTTTCACTGACTAAAACCCAAGAAATAGTGCAATTTCGTTGAAACATTTATTTTGGGTTGATAATTAAATATTGGGACTTTTAACCTAGTTTTGGCAAAAGTATTGTGCATGTTTGAGATACTCTGCAGGAAGCTGAAAGAGTGAGATGGACAAAGAAGACAAAGGGGTGAACTCCCGGAAGTTCAACTCCATTCCCGGTAGAGCTTGAGGAAAGAAGGAAAGGGAAAAGCCTAGACTCCCGGTAGAAGACACCTATGACCGGGAGAGCATGAAGGGAAGAATGGAAGTTCTGAAGAGAGTGTCAAGTCCCGGTGGTCCAGTCTCCTATAACCAGGAGTACAGAAGCAGATTGAAGTTACAGGATCTTCAGAGGATACCATGGTTCACAGTACCGGGAGAACGGATCTGAATTACCAGTGATAGGGATCACCACATGTCCAGAAGACTAAGGGCCTGAATTAGAGTTTTCAGAAAGTAAAGGGAGTATCTGCTGTGATTTTGGTGTAACCCCTAGGGTTGATATTTAAGGGAAAAAAAGTAAGTTAGAAGGGGTTCCGAAAAGTTAGCTTTTAGAATAGAATACTCTCTCTCTAGTTTTGATAGCAGTAGATAGAAGTAGAAGTAATTGAGTGAATTTCAGATTTCAATTTAGTTTTCTTCTAGTAATTTTCATTTACAAGCATCAGATAGTTCTCATTTGATTTTCATTTTCGGTTGTTGTATTGAATTTATCTAGCCAATTACTGTTACATTCAATTATGGATTCAGTTGTTCTTAATTGTTCTTCAGTAGAATTTAGATCAATGAGGGGCTAAACTTCCTTAGGATCTAATTCAAGGATCTGAAGTGGTCGAATTATTCTCGCACTCTTTCTCAGGTATGAATTATGAAATCATGAATTGATGAATAATTCTGGGGAATTTCTTCTCGTAGTTGGGTTGGTTTGGAGTTTGATGTTTTGTTAACAATCGGAAGATTGGCACATAGCATACTTATAAGGAATCAACTCAGTAACGATTTGTAATTTTCTTCTCAAGTTATTATATCCGTTCTCCTTCCGATTAGAGATTGAGTGTGAGGTAATTCAATTATCTAGGATCTAAGAATTAGATCCTTCTTTCGTTATCAATTTCAATTCCAATTACTTTTAATCTGAGTGAAATTCATTCCAGAATTCTGGAGACCCAATTCCCGTTACACTATTTTCTTCACTAGAATCCACAAACAAAGCACCTTATAAGGAAGAATTAAATCCCCCAAGTCCCTGTGGAAATGACCTGGTTACTCACTAGTCTTATTATGATTTATTGACAATTTTTTGGGAATCGAATTACTTGCGTTTGGGTAATTCCCTTCCACTGTTCTTATTTTATAAAATCTAGACGTCACTTTGAACACACCATTTTTAGTGGGGACATCAAGCATTTGTGTGCTTGTGACGCACTCTTGCTTCTTAGTTCTGCTTCTTGTTGACACATCCTTTTCGCATGGACGTGGTTTCACGATGATTTGTAGTCGGTAAAATCGTTCAAGATTCGATGTAGACGTTTGTGAATTGAAGTTTGGAGTTGTTTTCGTGGCAACCAGACGCTTCTTGGAAGCTGTTTGTTCTTCTCGTGCCCGTTTGAACTTCGTCGTGACTTGAGTTGGTTGCTAGTCGTGTGCTAGTCTCTCGGAAAGATTTCTTCGCTCGTCTTTTCTCTTCCCGATGGCAGGTGCAACAAATCTCGGATGTGATTATCTCGTATCCAGTTAGTTAGGTCTCGATCCAACGTTACAACGCTTCTTGGCTGTGTCCAACTTGTTCTTGCGTGGTAGCGCTCCGTCAGTGCGGCCTTGTCTAGGTCAGACAGTTGATTCTTTACCTCGTATGATTATGATCCCTTGTTTCTTCAGACCTATTCTTGTGCAGCGTGGTGCCGGCAGTACGGCAAGTTGGTGCCCAGCGCGGTAATGGACGATTTAATCCCGCACCTACGTTCTGCAATGTCTTATTCTGATCGGCGATGCTGTGGCTCGGTAATACCCCAGCGTTGTCACTCCCGAACCAAATTAAATAAATTAAATAAAGATATTATAAAATTTTAGAAGTAAAGAGGAAGGAAAAATATAATGTGAGGAAGGGGTTAATAATTTTAAGAAGAGTTATAATGATTTTTAAGTAAAAACAAGTATAATTGTATTTTAAATTGCATATAAGTGTGAGGGGTGGCTCACAAGGAAAATAACAAGTTTTAGTGGAGGGCAAGAAGGTCTTTAGCCTTTAAAATCTGTCATTAGTAGTATATATGGCTATTATACTCCTATTAGGGTTATAATGTAACCTCTTGTTGGCTATAGATCTAGAGGGATTAAGAGAGAGAGGTTGAGAAGAACCTTGGAATTGAAGCCCTTGGGAGAAGATTTTAAAGAAGAATTCTCTTGCAATCTTGTTTCTATCATCCAATAGGTAAACTTCATGTTTTTATAATTTTAATTTCATGCTTAATTAGCCCCAGATTAAGGGTTCTTCCTTAATCACGTTTAGGGGTTGTTTACTTAGATCTAGTGGGCAAAATCATGTTTTTTGGTGTTTTAAACTTGATTTTTGAAGTCAAATCTTTTATATATATTGAGGGTAGATGTCTACTTAATTGTAGAGTGATTCGTTTGAAGAGTTTATACAAAAAATCGAGTTTATAAGAGGTTTGTTCGAAAGTAATTAGCAAAACGATTAGCAAATTTTCGATCTACTCAGTTCTGCGTGAACCGGTATACGCACTGGTATACCGGCCGGTATGCCGGTTGGCGTACCGACCTTAAGAAAAATGGCTAGTGAACCTTAGAAAAATCATGTACGAAAAATTGTACATGATTACCATACCGGTTACCATACCGGTTATCATACCGGTTATCATACCGATTACCATACCGGTTTTGGTCGATTTTGGGCAGTGAGGTTGATCTTTTATAAAAACGAAAATTTACACTAACCGGCATGCCGGGCGGTACACTGGTTGTGTACCGGTCCCATACCGGTTAGTAAGAATTTTGGAGAAAAGTGTTTGGGTCGTCGGAAATTGATATTTAATTAATTTTAAAATATTTTAAGGGGAAATTCCTGATACTGAGAGATTGTAAAATCAGTATATAAGAATCCTTTATTTATAAATTTAGTTTGGGAAGGATTATTTACACGTGGTTATATAATAACAGGAGATCAGCTGGGATCTTCCAAAGCACCCCAGTAGATTCTTACTTGGCGAGTTCACGCAATAGGTGAGTGTGTAGCTACCTTTCCAAATATGTGCTTTATTATATGTGAGTTAGTGCATAAGTGTGGGGTGAAATTATATGCTATTTATGTGATCATCGCGTGAAGTTTCTTGCTTTCCTTAGTCACATGCAAGTATGATTAAAAATGAGACGTGTTAATGTCATGCATGAAGTATGAATCAAATATTGATAGTTATGCTATGGGCATGTTTGAGATGATGTGGTTTATGCATTGGCATGCTAAACACTTGTTGAGCTTTATATACTCTTATTTTGTATTATCTCCTTGAAAAGAACATATTGTAATGATTGACAATCACATGAAGAGGAAGATATAATATTACCCTGGGGCATACTCAATTGAGTTGTTAGGCCGAGCAGTGGTGTGGTAATGAGAAGAGAAAATCTCCTTGGCATGCTCTCTTATGCTGTTAGGCCGAGAAGGGGGATTGAGAAGAGATGATCCCGTGGCAGGCTTTTATGCTGTGAGGCCGAGTAGGGATTTGGTGCTATGGACACGTTACACAATAATTAAACCAAAGAAAGGTGCTATGGGCACGATTATAAAGAATACATGGACAATGGTATGATTACGTGATAGTTGGGGAGAGACACCACCCCTTGGATAGATGCATATTTACATGATAGAAGGGGAGAGACACAACCCCTTAGTTTACTTGTTTCTTTACTTGTACTTTTCTTTGTACACTGCGAGTTTCTGTTTATATATTAAACGGCATATGTTGACTGTTATAGCTGACACTCCTGGATATCTTTTGCTGTTTGTTTTGCAATTTATATCCAAGGCAGGAGGAGTAGCGGGTTCACTTTTGCCAGCCTTTGCCGAGTTGCCTTGCCGAGCAGTTATTAGAGGTTGCTCCATGTTGGAGATTTTTACTTTTTAGTTGTTCAGTAGATGGTTTGCGATAGACTGGTTTTACTATGTCAGTTGAGTTGTGAGAGTTGTGTTGTTGGTTAGTGGAGTTTTTCTTTTATAGACCACTTGATGGAGTTTTATATTCAGTACTTCCGCTGTGTTTTTAATTTTGAAGTCAGACTTATGAGATTATTGTGACATATATCACTTGGGTTTTCAGTTGTGATGCTTTATTAGTTATGTATCCGTTGCCACTTTTAATATTATTATATTCTAGAATGGGTCGTGACAGCTTGGTATCAGAGCTCTAGGTTGATAGGTTCTGGAGTCAAGAGTGCTTGAGGTTTTGAAGAGAGAGTTGGTATGAGTCATTAAGGTGTATATTCTAGGATTATTGTGCGTGTTACTTTGACACTCATGCAACTACCTTGAAATCCGATTTGAAAAGCGCCCGATCAACGTATTTTTCAAATGGGAAGTCTTGGGCAGTTAATTGGAAAAGCACAATATATCGGAATACCGAGTCTAGGTTGAGTCGAGAAGTGTGTAGGAAGGTGATAGTGGAGTGTTTGAGAAGAGGAGTATTGGCAAAAAGGCATGGCTTGGCAAAGGAACCGTAAGGCTAGGACACTTAGGTGTTGCACAATTTATTTCGATTTATACATTGTTATGAGATGTACTACATTGTGTACTTTTTGTGTTGATTGTCTCTAATAAATCTTTTTGACAATCAGGAGAGTATAATGGAGCATGTAGAAGATGCAACTTCCACCGGACCTGCAAAGGGCGAGGTGAATCAGTCTCCTGCTCAGGGAAATCCACCTCCAGCAATTCCGGAGAATAGAGTTGAGGCAGCCATGACTCAGTTTTTGGAAAACCAGGCTGCATTTATGCAATGGCAGACTGCACAGAGAGAGGGGGCCGCAGGTACCAATTTGTTGGAGAGGTTCCGTAGGATGTATCCAGGAGAGTTTGGTGGGGGAGTATCTCTCGCATTGGCATAGGAGTGGCTAAAAGGAGTAGAGAGAGTGTTGCGTGCCATGGGCGCATCAGACGAGCAGAAAGTCAACTTGGCGACTTTCAATCTGAAGGGCGAGGCCCTAATCTGGTGGGAAGCTTATAGCCGCCAGCTGACTACGGTGGAGTAGGGTGGAGTTCCTAGGGCTATCGCCTGGGACTTGTTCATCAAAGGGTTCAATGATCACTTCTACCCAGAGAGTTATCGCGCAGAGCAGGAGAATGCTTTCTTGTACCTAAAGCAAGGAAGTATGTAAGTGGATGAGTATGAGATAAAGTTTGATGCTTTGTCTCGCTATGCAGTGGAGCTTGTGAACACCGATGCCAAACAGTGTAAGAGGTTTCGAGGGGGACTGATTCCCAGTATTGCGACCCGCATGACTCAGTTCAGGGAGATAGACTATGCCGACTTAGTAGAGATGGCCAGGATAACTGGCAAGGATGTACAGACTTTGATTGATCACAGGGCCAAGAAAGGGAAGACCAGTGGTGGTTGGTCGGGGAAGGCGTCCAGTGAGGGAAAGACTTTTTCTGGAAAGGGGCACAGTGGCTCCAAATCTCAGAAGAATTGGCAAAGGGAGAAGGGTAGTCAGAGTGGCAGTCAGTTTTCTAGGGCTAGTGTGCAGAGTGGTGATCACCGTTGTTTCTGATGCGGAGGTGAGGATCACATGATTCGTCAGTGCCCAGTAAAAGATGAAGAGATGCATCAAGTGAAATGTTATTCTTGTGGAGAGATTGGTCATAAGGCGTCGAGGTGCACCAAGCCTCGTATCAGTCCAGCATCTTCAGTGGGTAGTGCGGCAGTGGTTCAGGGCCGTGGGCAGGGTACTACTGTTGTTCCAGGCGGAGTCTTTGCTGTGACACGTCAGGGGGCAGAGGAAGCACCAGATGTGGTTACAGGTACATTTCTTCTATCGGGTTTCTATGCCCGAGTTCTTCTTGATTCTGGATCTACTCATTCATTTATATCTGAATCTTTTGGTCGTATGCTTGGTAGACCTTCAGTGGTCTTACCTTATACTTTGGCCATATCTACACCTATGGGGGAGACGGTGAGAGTGAATACTTGTTATTCCGATTGTGCTCTTGAGGTAGAGGGGAGGCGCTTAGCAGTGGACTTAGCGCCATTGGCAATGTCTAATTTTGATGTTATTCTGGGTATGGACTTCTTATCAGCATATCATGCTTTGATCGATTGTCTGTCGAAAGAAGTTCTTTTTATTATTCCAGATGAGGCCAACATAAAAATTTGGGGTGAAAAGAAAGTGGGCAAGTCTTGCCTTATTTCCAGTATGCGTGCAAGGACACTCCTTAGTAAAGGGTGTCAAGGCTATCTAGCCTATATTGTGGAGGATCGAGAAGTGGAGTCGAAGATTTCAGATATTCCAGTGGTGAAAGAATTTGAAGATGTATTTCAGGATGACTTGCCAGGAGTTGTTCGCGATAGGGAAATTGAGTTCACAATTGAGCTAGTACCTGGGGTGATCCCCATATCTATTGTGCCATATAGAATGGCACCGACAGAGTTATATGAGCTGAAAGTGCAGTTGAAAGAGTATTTGGAGAAGGGCTTTATTCAGTCCAGTTCTTCACTATGGGGTGCGCCTGTGCTCTTTGTAAAGAAGAAGGATGGCTCCATGAGGATGTGTATTGATTATCGGCAGCTGAATAGGGTGACTGTTAAAAATAAGTACCCTTTGCCCAGAATCAATGATTTGTTTGATCAGTTGCAAGGAGCAACTATTTTCTCGAAGATTGATTTTAGATCTGGATACCATCAGTTGAAGATTAGAGACAGTGATGTATCGAAGACAGCTTTTCGTACTAGGTACGGACACTTTGAGTTTCTGGTCATGCCTTTTGGGCTGACAAATGCTCCTACAGTTTTCATGGATCTGATGAATCGGTTTTTTCAACCCTATTTGGACTCTTTTGTGGTAGTCTTTATTGATAATATTCTTGTTTACTCCCGTACTATGGAGGAGCATGAACATCACCTGAGGACTGTGTTGCAGACATTGAGAGAGAAGCAGTTGTTTGGAAAGTTCAGCAAGTGCGAGTTCTGGTTGAAGAGTGTGGTTTTCTTAGGGCATGTGATATCTAGTGATGGCATCCGTGTGGATCCAAAAACGATTGAGGCAGTGGTGAGTTGGCCAGCACTGTCTAGTGTGACTGAGATCCGGAGTTTTCTAGGGTTGGCTGGATATTATCGTCGATTTATTCGTGGCTTTTCAGAGATTGCTTTTCCTATGACGAAACTGATTCGGAAGACTGTAAGATTTGTATGGTCTGACGAATGTGAGAGGAGTTTTCAGCTGTTGAAAGAGAAGTTGGTGACTGCACCTGTTCTGACAGTTCCTGAGGGTATCAATGATTTGGTGATCTATAGTGATGCATCGCTGCGTAGTT
>NMUG010012678.1:0-10302 GCA_002855965.1 Monotropa hypopitys
ATACCCTAGTAAATCATTATATATTGTCACTAGTACAACCTAAAATATTGTGAAACTAGTGCTATACTTTTTTATTCGTAGAATAGATGATATATATTAGAATTCCATAATGGAATTATATCTTTAATTAAAAATATTAAAACAGGCTTGTTCTTTCTTTTTTAGAGTGTCAATTCTTGTGATCAACTCTTTGGTTAGAATGTCACATTAACAATATAGATTTCGAAACCTAAACCTTGTGATTGATAGACTTGTAGGGATGTCAATGAGTATGTATGAATAAGATATTACTTAAGAGCAATACTACATACCTAGAAAGAAAAACATGAAAATCACCGAGAATCATGAATAAAGGGTTATGATTAAATCAAATGTGTGGGCCAAACACACTTGATTTAATCCTGGCCCTCCATTCATGATTCTAGGTGATTTTCATATTTTTATTTCTGGGTAGATAGCTTTTTCCATTACTTAATTCATACTCATATTAAATTGAAAATAGATTTTCATTTTTATATTCACTAGGTCCATTCATTCAAAGTTTGGACATGGCCCAAACATGGTCCATCCAGACCCAACCCAATTTATCTTTGATGTATTTTTTCAAACAAACTCCAAACATGGAACATCCATGCAAAATCTAAATTTACTAAGTATATTTTGTACCTAACTGTTGAGGGGTAAGCCTTTCTATTGGTGGATTTCGGTTGCTAGCGGTGGAGATGTAGCTGGACCTTGGCTGCAAAACAAAAAACGTTAGGCTACCGGAGAATATCGCCGGTGGACCCTCTGATGGTAAAGCCAGCAAGGATTCTAGAGTGAGAAAGCAAATGAACATGGCTTTGGCTAGAGTGAGAAGATGTACCTCTACATTGAATGCTTCTTCTATTTATAGATCCATCGGAGAGTGAGAGACATGCGCTTCGGCGCAAATGTGCTGCTTGTGCTGCATCATGGGGCAGTGCACCTGTTCCACCTGTGCGTCTGAGCGTGTGGCCGACCGGTCAGCCCCGACAATGTCAGGCGGCGGCGGCTGACAGCATTGGGTGGCAGAAAAGCTGATAAAACATGTCTGGCATGCGGCAGGAATCTCGGAAAAGCCGATTCTTGTGTTAGATGTGTGTCTGCCATGTGCGCAAAACCCGGGATGCTGTCTCCGAGGGAATCTTTGCTATAGACGAGGTATTTGTCCTATCTGGCCGAAGGGGCATGCTTCGGCGCAACTGGCTGTTGACAAGGTTGTCCCTGGGCAATGAACTTTCTGCACAGAAGTGACCCCGAGGGAGCTCCCGCCGTCGGCCCTTACCTTTGTTCGGTCGCATGACCTCATTTTCTTGTTGCTTAGGCTAGGCACCTCCTCTGGGCTGTGAGTCTCCTGACCGGAGAGAACTCCAGAAAGGTTCCCAGACCGGCTTTGCTTTCCTCGGCCCCCTGATAGCTGGCCTGCGTGGTGGTCCTCTTGGAGGAGGTTGTGGCTCTTGCCTCTTATTGGTTCGGCCCCCAACAATAGCCCATCAACCCCTTTGGCCAGGCATTTTGGCCGAAGCGGGGTTGACTTGGTGCCGATGGATTGTACAGGTGCCAAAGAGGAGAAGCGTCGGACCACTGGATTGTCTTGGAACTTGGACCCTGACAGTTTTATTGAACTGTCAGTTTGAATTTACTGATTTGTCGTTCTCTACACTGCTGGCACGTCTACCATGATGTCATGTCAATAGCTATCACTTCTTTGGCTTGCGTGCACCAGAAATGGCAGTTGGTCAGTCCACGTAGCGCACTATGGTTGGTTGGCCCTGCGGCGGATGGGACACCGTGCGCACATGTTGTCGATTATGCTGTACCGGCATAATTTTTGAGGTGCTGCAATGATGATAGACGCGTGGTGACCGTCTCAGGCGGTTCGACCGGTCATCCTTTTTGAATCCCAGGTCATCCCCTATATATAAGGCGTCCTTAGGGTTTTCAAACCCTCCCGTTCGCCTCAGCTCTCCTCAGCCCCAGGCAATTTCTAGCAGCCGTGTGAGCAATTTCCGGCCACCTTTTTTCCAGATTCCGGCGTCCTTTTTTGAGCTTGTTAGCCACCGATTGACTCTCAGGTAGGCCACAATCCCTTCTTCCTTCGATCATTCGCCATATTTTCTGTCTTTCTGTCGTTTTGTGACATTTTATGGTTGGGGTTCATTTTCTTCGCCATTTTTGTAGCCTAGAAGCTTTCTGCAAGTTTCTGGGCTTCAAGGTTGAAGATGCACACTCAACCATTGAAGGCCAAGTCGAACTAGTCTCCCTGTGCTTAACTCCGTGGGTTGATGTCAGACCGACTAACGGTGCCCTAATGTTAGTGTTCTTTTCAGATCCAACAATGGTGCCGAAGAGAAGGTCCGAGAAGTTCAGGCAAATGCTAGATTCCCCAAATGATCTTCGGGAGTTCAAGAAGGAATGGAACATCCCTGCCGACGTGAATATCGTGCTAGCTCCCGTCGGCGA
Organism: Monotropa hypopitys; assembly: GCA_002855965.1. Taxonomy (NCBI): domain Eukaryota; kingdom Viridiplantae; phylum Streptophyta; class Magnoliopsida; order Ericales; family Ericaceae; genus Monotropa; species Monotropa hypopitys. The sequence continues at coordinate 2,485 of NMUG010012678.1, forward strand.
TACAGAACCGAGACCGAACTACGTACACATTCCTATTGTTGCCATCGTTGAGGGGGGAGTTAGGTTCCTGCTCCACTCGTGACTGACTCGCTTCTTCGGCGAGCTCGGCATCACATCGTCCTAAGTGACGGTGAACACATTCCGCATCCTGTTGGGAGTGGTAAATCTGAACGAGAGCCTCTTCCGAGCAGACCGACTTAGATTCGAGGATGTCTTCGGTTGCTACTTCGTCGGCTTCAACAAGAAGTCACAGAAGTACTACATAGGCCGGAGGTCCAGAATGTCTGGCCTAATCACAGATTTGCCAGACTCAGACAAATACACTGAAGACGTTATAATTGGCTCTGGCAATTTCTTCACCCCGGAGGATGATCTCACTGTTCCCTTTCGGAAGGGTGCCCCAAGTATGCAATTGTTTCTCTGACCGTACCTTTTCCTTATGCTGATGCTTTCTGACCTTGCCTTCTTTTTTTGCAGACTCAAGTCATCTCTCCAATTACAAGAACAAAGCTGATGCCGATAGGGTCAAGGCAGTCCACGAGCTCTCAGTTGCTCGTCGGTCGGCTCCTTCACTGCTTGGGTATACGCCATCTTATACTCACACCTTGAGACCTCGGCCAGCCCCTGCCGAAGCTTCTGGATCTCATCCTGCCGAATCATCCTCGCCTCCCCCAACTGAAGAAAATATGGGGACAAAGAGAGTTATTGATCTCGAGGAAGATTTCATGGGCAACGAACCTGAGGTTGCGGATGCTGAGCCCTTGGTGGCCATTACGAAGGAGGTGCCGACGGGCCAGGGAAGAGAAGATGAGGTCTTGGCCGGGCTCGAAAAGGCTCGGGCGTAGAAGAAGCCCCGACTGTCCGAGGATGTGCCCACTGTCGAACACTCTGCCTCTGCTGCAGAGAAGGCAACCGCTACAGATCTTGCAACCATCGAGATGGTGGGGTCTTCCCAGAGGGCGGTGCAGGTGTGGGCGCCGAAGCTTTCTTACGAGGGAGTTGAGGTCAAAGAGGGCGACCTGCTGTCGAAGCGTCTGGCTGCGGCGATGGCACTGCTCCAGGCCTTCACTCTTCCGAGGGAGATGGAACAGCTCCCCAAAGGCCCCCGGACCTGCTTCCGGAGGATGATGTACTACGGTGCCATGGGAAGCATTTCTTGACTGCTTTTATATTTATTCTTTCGCTTCGGTACGGTTGTAATAACCCTTGATGTTTTATAGATGATGGCTGCTGGCGCCGGCGTGGACCGGTGCATTGGTGATTTCCAAGCTACCTGTCGTCAGGCAGAGAGGGAGGCCGAGGAAGGCCACAAAAAGATTTCCGAGGCTGACAGCTCCTTAGTCGAGCTGAGGGATAAGGCAAAGGTCTGGAGACAATGGTTCAAATCAACGTGGCCAAGCTGAATTTAAGAAATGCTCGGGTCACTGAGGTCGAAGCTAAGAATCTCCGGGTGAAGGTCGAGATGGAGAATTAGAGGAATTAAATGGTTGCTGAGGCCGAGGTGGGGTACAACCGCGGTTTTGATGAGACCTCGACATAGTGCCGTGATCAGGTGGCTCGGCTTAAGGAGAAGCTCTTTCAGAAGGGCTGGGTCTGTGCCATGGTCTCCATGGGGGTTGAAGATCATGCTTCAGCCGTGGGGGAAATCCCCCTCATGAGGTCGGCCAAGGGTGGAGCTTGGCTTCGGTCTGCTCTGTTGGCCCCTCCTGCCATTGAGACTACCAGTATCATGATTCCTATGATACTGGTATCATAGCTTGCTGGTGGAAACCGCTGCTTATGATATTGGTATTCAGGAAAAGGTAGGATACCGATATCTTGTGATACTGGTATCACGAAAGCTATGATATCGATATCTGGACTCTCTGGAAAGGCTCCAACACTAGACTTCACCAGATACCGGTATCTTGAATACCTATAATACCGATATCTAGGCACTCTGTCTCACACTTTAAAAGCTGATGAAAGTATTTTGGACATAACTTATTCGTCTGAATTACAGATTCAAGTTGCGTTACTTTTATAACAACATTCTCTACAATTTTCATGAAGAATACAATTTAGTTTATAGAATATTTCGGGGTTGTAATAGGCCTAGAAGGCCCTCGGCACATTGGCGGAACAACCCTAAATAACACCAATCTCAATATCGGGGACTCTCATTAATCCAATACTGGGGACTCTCATTAGTCCAAACCACTAAATTATTATTTATTGAACTCCAACCTTCATATTTTACCATGAAAACTCACTTTTAATAAATAAAAATCTATTATTTTCATTGTTTATTAAAACATATCCCCGATAGCTATTTTATAAATTTTATGAGTGTGATGGTCTTGGTCACCACTAACGCATATATATGCTAATAGTTGTGGTTGATGTTGGTTTCTAAAAATATGATATGGATGTTGCTGCAAGGTGTCGATGTTTTGCTAATGCATTGTTACCAAGAATAATTACAAGATGGATGGATTTTTGCAAACATAATTATATGGAGATCATCGATATGGCACAAAGGATTGGTCAGGATGCTCAGGATTTTTATAAATGTTGGGAGTCTAAAAAACATAAAGAAAATAATACAACTAAGTAGGAAAAATTACAAAGAGGAGGTGGTTCTAAAAGTAAGGATACAAAGTTACAAATTTGGAAGGGTCAATAGTGGCGTGAAAGGAAATCTAGGAATGTCACATGTTACAACTATCGATAGACGGGACATATAGTGGTTCAATGTCTGAAGAATTAGGGTTTTATTGAATTACCAACTGAAGGTATACCGTATAGGGATGTGAAATGGAAAAGTGTTGCTACCACTTGTGGAAAGCATTTTCCATGACTTTGATTAGACCTCAGGACACACCAGTTGAATCAATAGGTATTGTATTGTTTTGGGGAGTTATACTATTATCTCCCAAATAAGTCCCATTCCACATATTGCTCTTTTCTTTGTCATTTCAGAGAGAGAGAGGAGAAGTCTTGCTTCAAGGTTATGCAATTTGGTAAGTAATCTTATACATTAGATAAGTAAAATCAGTAGAAAATTTATGTGTAATTAGAGATTTAAGCAAAATCTGGTTTTGTTAAAAAATATTATAAAATCATGATAAAAATATATATAATTCATGTTATTTTGTGAATTCGGAGTGGAGTTTGTGTTTATAAGGTTGAAGATAGTCTATGTTAGTATTATCTAAGATTTTGGTGAAGAAATCAGTGATTGATTTCTTGTTAAAATGAAGTTCCTAAGTCTGGAAATTACGGAAGTCACCTTCTGTTCAACATTGGTATGAGCACCGATACATCGGGCAGTATGCCGGATGGCATATGGATTGCATACTGATTAGGTTTTAGGTTTGGCTCAATAGTAAATCTAGAGTGATAATTATATTGGTATGGGACCATTACACAGCTTGGCATACCGGTAGGGGACCATTACTACTACTAGAAAAAGGCCCTATTGCGACACCTCTTTTGCGACGATATTTTTTACCGTCGCAAAAGGTACCTTTTGCGACAGAATTGTGACCTGTCGCAAAAATGTATTACCTTTTGCGTCGGAGATTATTACCCATCTCAAAAAATATGATTTTTTGCATCGGGGTTTATTATCCGTCGCAAAAAATAATACTTTTTGCGACGGGACACGTTGTCCGTCGCAAAAAAGTGATAACTTTTGCGACGGAACTCGATTTGCCGTCGTAAAAACTAATATTTTTCATTATATATTATGTATTACTTTTAGAAATTCGTTCAGTAACTCCTCTATTTTGTCTTCGGTTAGGGCTTCAGCATCATTCAACACTCCTTTAATCCGTTCACTTGGAATATTCTGAAACATCAATTTGAGGAGAGAGAAAAACTAAGGGCAAGTTCAACTGGATATGAAAAGTTTGAAATTTTGACAGAAAAAATATCCTGCAAATGCTTTCACTTGGAATATTCTGAAACAGAAATGAGAAAAGTGATTATGAGTATCTATGATTCCTAGCTTGGAACTGATTGGAGTGAGAAAGTTAGTTGTAAAAAAAAAGTTGTGCCCCAACCAGTAAGGGCCTCACCACGCCATAGCCCACCACAAGGATTCGACGAGAGGATCTGTAAATGCGGACTCGCCCAAAGGTTCCACTACATACTGTTTGTCATGTGCGGATGCATCCCCAGAAGGTCTCGTCCAGACTAATACATTTTATGCTCCATCTAGTGGGACTCGAGCCGACTACACGGGAGGTGTCCCGTGAAACTGGAATTACTCCAGTATGGGCTCATATCAATGGACTAAACGTCCGGTTATAATACACATCATAGTAGAGATAGTCTGAGTCACTATTGGATAAACCAAGAATAAACCTAATTTGAAATCCCTGACAAGAATAAACCTAGTTTGAAAGTTATTTGTAATTACTTACTCAAGTTGGATCACTTTCGAGACTAAGCAGAAATATTCCCCACATCATCTAAAAGTAATACAACATTAACATTACTTATGTAATCCCCAATATTCAACTGAATTAGATTATTGTCTCCCACATCTGCCTCTTGGAGTTATAATACCATTATGCAATAAACCATAATAAAGACGACGTCTAGTACCTCAAAGTTCAGTTTGAATGAAGCAAGCTAGTTCTGAGTGTCCCTGATTAAATCAAGGGAGATGAAGACAATTTCTTGATCGTGACCAGGATTTGGGAGTTCTCTCAGATTTTATTTTCTACTGCAGATCCTCAAGTAGTGCCTCATTTGAGCCAAAAGAGAATACTCAGTTCTGCGTGCAAATGGAGCCCCTCATCAGTATTTCTTCCTGTTTTCATTATTTTTTTCGTTTTCTTTTTTCCGTGTATTAACTCAGGTTTTCTTTTCTACTGCAGATCCTCAGGTGAACAAGACTTCTCTATATAATAGATTTGTCAAGAAAAAGAGATCTCAAAATCCATAAACTTCATCCTTCCCTTCGAACAGCTCATTGGTCGATCCTATAACAATCTACTAGTGTACACACCGTAATATCGGGGGTATCGCAGAGCTAGGAACCCAGCACTCTTTTCAGACATTGCCCCTACTAAACTTGCCATCCCAGTAGGAGTGCCTATCCTAGACAAAGGAGATATAGTTGTTAGTATTGGTTCCAAAGAAGGCACTGAAGAAGACGTTCTTTAGGAGATCAGGCATTAGGAGTCCTGTTCTTCGCCTAACTCTATGGAGATTGTCAAGACATCCTCCCACATTGACTTCTCTGCTTTACTAAACTGGGATGATGATATGGCCTATTTCAACTTCTCTGCTACCACCACTACCACATCTGTTGAACTTCAACTCCCTCTTGTTCCTACCATTCTTCCCTTTGCCTCCAGGTACCACCACCTACCCCCTTTCGGTTTCTGAGGAAGCTAATAAGCTTCCCTGAACCCGTCAGAGGTCCATAGAAGCTTCTAATCAGATAGAGGAACCCCAGGCCCCAAAGAGGCTGAGGAAGGATGATCCAACCCTTGCAGACATGGGGAAATCCATTATAAAAGATGAAGATCTGGCTCACATTCTACTGAGGAAGGATGTGAAATTGGTTAAAAAGAACGACGTGATCCTAGGCAGGGATACTACCTACAGACTATATTGGGGGTTGTTGCTACCCAAGGATGTAGCCCATGAGGCTAAGTTCTCTAATGGAGACTTGATCAAAAAAATCTTCTCGTAGTCTCTTAAGTATTAATCTTCATCATTGTATCCTTGAATTCTATTCTTCCTTGTGGTCTTACATTCCACTTCAATTCTAACTTTCCTTTTTCCTTGTTAATGGTTTGTGCAATGTGCGGTTGAGGTGGCTGGTCGATATAAGAGATTGCACACCGAGAACACTAATGAAGCTTAACGTGCCAAGAATTCCAGACAAAAATGAATGATGAAAACATGCATGTTATGTTTAAGAAGCATGAAGAGGCCTCCTCTACCCTGACCATAGGGCAAAAAGAGGTTCAAAGATTAGAGGCCACCCTGACCCAATCTCAGAGAAAAGGTCAAGTAGCTATGGAAAAGCTTAAGAGTGACACCTGTGTTGAGATGTACAAAAAGGAAAAATCTTTTGAGGCTGAGAAGACTACTGTGGCAGATAAATATAAAGTCAAATAAATGTAGCTTGAGCACACTTGCACTAAACTGCAAAAGGCAAAACAGTGAACCAACTGGATTTCAACCAGGTCCATGCCAAGGGATCCGAGGTAACTACTTCCAATTATACATCTCATTTTTGAGAAATTACCTCAACTAAATTCCTCATATTCACTGTGATGTTGGGGATTTCTATGGATGCCTCTGGTGTGGTAGAGGACTCCCCTCTTCGTAGGAGATTTCCTTGCCCAACAAGGCCTCATCCATAGAGCCCATCACATCTTCTGTAGAAGAGGCTGGTCCTGCGGCAGACCATTATGCGGTCGTGCCTGAAACTATAACTTATGAATAAATTTCGAGTGAAGATGCTTCTCTAGTGCTCCTTGTCACTCCTGACATCGTTCCCGCAACTACTGAGGCTGAGGCTGCTCTACCTACTTCTGATGCTGTTGTCCTAACTCTAGGCACTGATCCATCTAAAGTTCCACTGGAAGTTTATACTACTAGTGCCAAGGCTTCTCATACACAATAAGTAGTAGATGCTAAATAACATTGTTCTTTTTCTTTTCTTTTTTTAAAGGTCATATGTTTGTAATAACTTCTGCTACTTTAATGCAATCTTTGCCATCCTTTGCATTTTCTGAATGCTTCTGAATGTCTTCTTTTCTTTTGCTTTTGGATACTACTAAGTACTTCTATGCCTTGTATATCTTGAATATTATTGTGCTTACCATTCTAGGTCTTTTACATTTTCTGAGCATACAATTATCTTTGGAACGCTTGTTCCCTTAAAAGGTAACCTTCTCAATTTGTGCTGCATTACGGTTGCTGGGTTTCCCGGCCTTATTTTAAGCCTTAGGCCATCCTGGAGTTCCCATCCCTAGAGATAGAATTTCCAACTAAGGGCCTATGCAGCTCTTGGGGTTCTCACCCATTCTGAGTATTCTCTACTCAGGATCATTTCCCCTAATGAGGAAGTGAAGGCTTTCTAAGTGTTTTCTTCCTTACTCCATATTTTCTTGAACAGTTGAGAGTATATGCTCAGATAAAAGGGATTCTTTTAATACAAAATATCTTCAAAATACAATTACTGGTCACACTTCCATTGAAAGAACATCTTGAGTGTAATACGCGTTCCATTATTTCTAATAAAAGAATCTATTTTAATGTTTTGAATAAATCTTGAAAAGTCAAGTTGCTTGTTAGAAGGGTATATATTGGGCATTTGTTGATTTATGCATATTAATATTGTTGGTATAGCATGTCATGGGTATGCTTCATATTGTTGGTAATGGTCTTCGTGTGTATCTTTTCATGGTAAAAATGAGGATTGATAGTTATATTTGAGGTTGAAGGCCTTTTGTAGAAATGATGGATATGTAGGAGTCAAGTTTTGGAGATTTAGATGCGAGTTTATCAATTTGGAGAAAAGTTAGCTTTTGGCCTAAGATATCGATATCTGACTTTGGTGTGATATCAGTATCATAATTTGACTATTTTTCAAGGACCTTGTCAAGAGGACTAAGATATTTATATCATGGTTGTCATGATATCGATATCTTATGAACTGAATGAACCGAGGAGGTTAATCATAGGACTGTGATATCGGTATCACGGGTGTTGTGGTAGCCGGACCCCACTTGTCTCGGGCCGGACCCCCAACATCCGGATTTAACACACATCTCACGGAGCAATCCAGGGCCGTCGGCCTCACGG
>NMUG010012679.1:0-10302 GCA_002855965.1 Monotropa hypopitys
GTCCAAAGAAATAACAGTTCGGGTACATGATTTTAAAGAAATACCAAACTCGCAAAATTAGGATATTGATGATCAAGTCAAGCATGCTCTAATGCAAAGATGATGGCATCCAAAAATCCTCTAGACATGGGAATCTGTATCTAAAAATAAAGGGTTAGGCAAAAGCTTAGAAGAGAAACTTTATGACCAAATATCTCTAAAATTAGGACAAGAGATGTGAGTGCGAGAAAGTAAAGTCTTCATGCAATGAGGACCATTTTTATATCTCTAAAACCATTTAATTTTTAATACCATTTGTCAATTCATTTTCTTTCCAAACCATCCAATTTATCGATTTCATGAGATTTTTCCAAAAAACACTCAACTTAACGATATCAAGGAGTTTCTTTTCAAACAAATTTCCTTTTTATTCCAAAGAATTAAAGTTCATCAATTCATTAGAATTTCTTCCAAAAATGCTCAACTTGACGAAATCAAGGAGATTTGTATTTTTATTCTTCATCTCAACCTTGATGAAATAAGGGAGGCAAACATCAAGTTCCGCATCTTCTCAACCTTAACGAAATTAAGGAAGTCATGTATCAATAATTATTATTCAATTATAAGACATTAGGTTTCACCTAATTCTGCGGTAAAAGCCCGTCGACTAGAACTACCCATGAGATTCCTCGTATTATCCGATCCATCGAGAGGGTCCAGTCAAACTCCCATTGCGCAATATCGTGGGTGCAAATCCACCCCGAGAATAAAATTCCCGAATATAAGTAATAGCCAACCCAGCTCATCTGTCATTTTTAGGCCAATTAAAAGTTTGTTCAATTTATTTCATTAGATTAGGGTATCCATTCCTCTTAATCTTTCCAAGTGACCAAAAACATATTTTCTCAAATTTGATTTCCAAATATCAAACTTAAAGTGGCAAGAAGGTCATAGGACCATTTTTTCAAAATTAATTGCCATTCATTTCAAGCCAATTTCTACATTCCAAGAAGACATAAAAATTGGGTTTTTATAAATTTTGGAAATCCTTCAAATTGATTGGGGAATCTTAAAGTTAAACTCACGAGAGACCTATTGATGTACATAGAAACTCAAATACTCAATCAATTTTGTCAATTTCACGAAGACCCAAAATCTATATTTTTGACAAAATTGAGGATCTTACAAATTGACTTGGGAATCGTGAAATTAAGGTCGTAGTATGACCAAGTAGATACATATGAGTGAAATCCCTCAAAGATATTCAAGGCTTTACATAACCAATCAAGTCAAAATAGGAAAACATCCTCAAAATCTTTAAAAAAATTAGAGAGAGAAGAGAGCAAACCAACAATAAAGATACGAGGAATAGAAAACTCTACCTTCAAAAAGGATGGAAGATGTGGAGTGTAACACTCCCAAATTTTGAGATATATTTTTTTTTTGAATTAAACAATGAGAAGTGTTAAATAGGTAAGAGTATCCAAATAAAAAGGGGTAAAGTGCTATCTACCACACACACATACTACTCATCACACTATTTATTACATGAATGACTGCGCTACTCTGATACAAATAAAAGAGGCGAATAGGGTTTTATAACACAATCCTGTACAACAATGTCCCGATTAAAAGAAAGGCCAAAATAGGATTTTATAGATTAATCCTGTACAAGGTGGCCAACAGAAAAGAAAAGAAGTACAGTGCAGTAAAGAAAAGCTACAACCGGTAGTCTACGGTCCACTATAGTCACAAAGTCCTATGAAGGATCCGGTTGCTCCAAGTCAAGGAGTAAGTCCTACAAAAGTAGAGGGTCAGGCACAACCGCCTGGTAGAGATAATCCATCTCCAAACGTCTATAATATTGGGGTACAAGTGAGTGACAGTGCAAGGAATGTAAATGATGCAATGCTATGGATCTCTTTATTTAAAACAGTTATTCTCTTTCAAATATTTTACTGACGACTCGTCGCAAGGTAAAGCAGTAAAACTAGTGTCTAACCAAGACTCGAGAAAGAGAAGCAACAGTATCCAATATCTATCAAAATAGTTGCCTAGACAAGGCCAAAGGAAACTATATTCAAATGTCAAGTCACACTAAGTAAAAGACTCGTTTTCCATTATATAAACGTGTTCCAATTCCCTTTTCGTTCTAAGTTCTACTTGTATTCCATTTCCGTGCCCTTTTCGTTCTAAGTTCAACTTGTATTCCATTTCCGTGCCTTCTAGTAGAAGCAAGGAAAGTGTCAATCAATGTATATAAGTTTCGGCTAATTCCATTTAGAGGCTTGTCACCCAATAAACGTGTCATATATCTCGTATTCCCCAACACGTTGGGAGGGACCAGACAATCCCCCATTGCGCAATGTCGTGGGTGCTAGACAAGCCACCCAAGGTACCACAATCCAGCTACCCCATATCTAGCCAACTCATTCCTCGCCGTAGAAGCGGGTATCATAGTTACCATATTTCAATCTTTCGTTCCGTGCGACCTAGGGCAATAACCTCCTAGTCGACGTGTCATTCCACAATATGATTTTCTTTCATTATTTCAAAAACATTTCTGTTTATTTCCAAAACGTTCCATTTGTTCGCAAAACAATCATTTTGTTCGATTTACAACAAAAACGTGTCAAGACTACGTTTTAACCCGCAAACCACCCAAGAGTGTCCAAACCCGTCGAATTCCCCAATTCGATTTCATAAAACGACGAAGACATGTTTTTTATAAAAATTGGGGGTTTTCGCAATCAATTTAGAAATCGAATGACCAACAACCTAGGGAGTACGCAAGACCCTAGACGATACTCAAAATCGACCATTTGACGCGAACAACGACCCGTGAACAATAGTTTCGTGAATACTTTAAAACCGACCAATTTAAATTATAACGCGAGGGAGGAGAAAGAATATCGATACTACAAACGAGAGGGATAGAAAAACTCTACCTCAATTAGAGTTCCTGCGACAATCGTTGGCAAGGGTTTGTTAAAAATTTTGGCAGCAACCTGCCCAAAATAGGAGAACCGTACTAAGGCGCCAACAACAACAACAGCAGGAAACTATCTCCACACCTCCTACAAACGTAAACTACCAATCTAGATTTTGCGAGAATTAAAAAGAGTGCTCGGTATACCTGTCGATGCGACCACAAGCGATGGTTAAGGCCCTGACAGTCGCGTGCCACTGATTTCCGTCGCTCGCTTGGGCTGATGCCTAGAATCCGACAAATAGTTACAATCGATGACAATTAATTCAGAATCACTGAAAAGAGATAAACGGAGGCTTACCCACTAACGTGAAGCCTCAATCGTCGCGCGTCGCCGCTCGCCCATCCTTCACTGTACCTTGCCGCACCTCGACGCCCATCTGTCGCTGAACATTCTTCTGCCGCAGGGAACCCAAGCTGTCGCGCATCTCCATTCCCCTAACCTCGTCATTCATCCCCGTCACAGACCCACGAACCGCCAAGACTCACAGTCCTTGCCGCCGCAAAACTGTCTGCCATCGCCATTCCACACGACCACTGCCGCAACCGCCGTCTTCCTCCACCATCAAACAGTCAGCCACCACCGCACCACGCCTTACTCCACCACCACCACTGCACCACACCGCTGCCTGCCGCACAGCAGCCCGGGAGAGGAGGGGGGAGAGGGAGAGGGAGCAGGGGATGCCGAGAGAGACAGAGAACCGAGAGAGAGAGAGGTGTGCCGAGATGGAGGGAGTCATGGAGAGGGAGGGAGGAGCAGTCCGGGAAGAGGGAGGAGAGAGATTTCGCCGGAGGGGAGAGGAGTCGGCCGGAGATGGAGGGAGGAGGGAGAGGGAGCTCGGGTTGTGCGGCATTGGGGGGGAAGAACCCCTAGAGTTTTTCGGTTCTTTGGGGAAGAAGGGGATGCTCCCCCGTAACCCCTGTTGCAAACACATATATTCTTTTTTTTAATAATTTAATTAAAACCATTAAATTCAAAAAAAAGAATTTAAATGCCCAACGAACATCGAATAACTCCCGAGAACCAAGGCACGACCCGAATTCCGCCACAACGGGTTACCCGCGTCCAAAACACAAAATCTCACAAACCAAGAATTCCCTCACTCAGACTGGATCAGTACAGTAAAATACGAGCCGTAGGGAACCGAACGACAATAAAATTAAATCTCGAAAAATAGGAGATTTAATTAATTAATAAATTTTTTTGAACGAAGGGAAAATAATTAAATTTTCCGGAGTGTGACAAACTACCCTCCTTACAAAAATTTCGTCCTTGAAATTTCCAAGATAGAAGAACCGAAGCAAATCGCCATGAAAAGAATGACGCATAAAAGCACCAAACTTGAATGGGTTCGCAAAGAGAACCGGCAACAACAACAAGGAAGTTTTCAACTGAAACAACTCTACCAACGAACAAGCAATGCTAAAAAGGGATTCGCAACCGGTAACAACTTCACCCAAAACAACGTTCAACAACAACCGCAAATCAAACAAACTACCAACTTTCTTAAACGCGCAACACGTATGTTGATACCCAAATTTTGGCTCAGCCCCCGCAAGTTCAGAAATCAGTAGAACGATCTTTTTTAGTATCCGTACGCACATCCGAAATGTTTAGACTCACCGCGGATAGCCCCGACGTCAGTCAAAATTCTCGAAACGACAAAACTGCAACGGTAAAGTGTTGAGGAACATTTACCCGTGTCACGCCCCGGATTTTCAAACCATTTTTTTAAACCAATTAAATAAATGCAGGGAAGATCACTACTTGTCGTATCAATACATTCTGTCTATTTTCTCATTACATTGTACAAGATATGAGATACAAGCGGAAGGTAAAACAATGCCAAACGGCTACAACTGAAGTACAGTAAGTCAAGTACAAGTACAACTGAACAGAAACTAAAACTACAGTACAAGAGTAAAAGTACTACCAACGACAAGTACTGAACAAAGCTCAACTGAAGCTGAGAAGAAAGATGCAAGCTGCAGCTAAAACTGCCCTGCCTAACTCAAGAAAACCCAGCAGCTGACTCCACTCCAAGGTCAGCTAGTCCTGCAACACAGACTAGGAAAAGGAAAAGAAAGAGGGTCTGAGCAAACCACGGCTCAGTGACGGTAACAGCTAGAGACTACAAGGCATGCACGAGATCGTGCAACCCTAAGTGTAAACCCAAGTAACAGTAAAGCCAACAGTGAGGTGAACACACGCACGCACTACAGGAGTGACCGAGAACCTCATCGATCGACAAACACCGATATGTAACCCAAGACTACCACAACCAACTCCCGAAGCCACCACCACACCCAAATCAAAGAACACTATGAAACCCCAATACCTTGCCCCATTCCTTTCCCTTGATAAGTGTAAATATGGTAGATTTGGTATTGATTTATCTTTGAGAGATATTGGAATTGCAAGGTATCGCTTCTTGAATCATATAAGTTAACTCCCTTGGAATCCCGTCTTAAGTCCATTCCAAGTCTTTACGTTCGTTTCATCAATAGGCAAGTGTTGGAGTCCCATCATAAGTCCACTCTGCATATTGTTCATTCGCATCGTAAGTGTCCCTTGGAACCCCATCATAAGTCCGTACCAAGTGTGTCAAGTAACCACAATAGAGGGAAGAGGGTAGTAGTTGGCCGACTAACTAACCCAATTCCTACCTAGCTTTCCCCAAGTAACGTTGGGAGGGCTTCCAGTTACCCCCATTGTGCACAATGTCGTGGATGGCGCGACCATCCCGGGAATCCCATCATAAGTCCATTCCCGTATCCATATTAAGTAACTCTATCGGAAAGAATCCCTAGCCAAGGCTAGTAAGTCGCAAAGTCGCATCGTACGTAATGTCAATGTAGTTCAATGGGCAATACCGCGGGATATGGCAAACCCTCCTAACCCGGATGGATACCATCTCGAACCATCACCCTGGGGCATGTAACCTCCCAGTCCAGTGAGTTGCCAAAAGGCACGTAAAAGAAAATATAAGGGTTGGGACAAAGACCTCCCAAACCCGAGACGGATCCTCGTATGCCAACAAACATCATATGTTCATGTTCCACTTGATTATGTTCATGTGTAGGATTTAGGATTGTCCAAGGGTGGTCCTCGTAGGATCCATCCCCGTATTGGTCGTGCATTGCGTTCATTTCATGCATTTCATGTTTGGGTGTATTCAAAATATTTTCATCATTCCGATAAGACAAGCCCAAGGCTAGATCAAGTTCTCTAAGGTTCTCACGCCCTTACCAAGGAAAGTCACCCCAAACCACAAGACCACCGCAATGACAACCATGACCGTACCAAGGTGAGAGACACCACATCACATTTCACAAGTTCTATGTTTTATTATCCTCATCTCAAGTCGACACACAATGACTATTCCCTTCTTCCATCTAAACCTCTAAAGTGTCCACAAGAAGTCTCAATCCTATCATATTCCCACAAGCATCACAATTGACATCTTTAAGGATCACCCAACGTACAAGACCACTTCAATTCCATTAATATCACCCAAGTCGACACATCACAATTAACAACCCATTTTGCCATGCAACCCATTCCATTATCTACAAAAATCCCAATTCCCATTGATTGTTCATGAGGTGCCCAATTCATGTCGGACTTGACCATAATCCCAAGTCTAGTTCATTTCAACACAACGCCCCCAAATTTAAATCCCACAAGTCTCTCTATACCTCAAGACACAATTCGACACAATTCCATCCCCATTTACACAACTCTAAGACTTCCAAGGTGTCTAGACTTGCTCCAAGGGATTGATTTGACACAATGATCCACGAATGATCGAAATTCATCAAATAACAACTTCACGATACTCGTCTACTCGACACATGACAATCAAAGTTGAACCGAATGTAAGGGCAACCCGACTAAGATCATCAAATCTATAATCGACGAATTAACGAAACATGGAATGGAATAAAGCACGACTACGCATACAAGGTAGGATTTAGAGGTTACCCACCGGAAGCGTCGCCGGAGCCGCCGCCGGAAACGTCACCGAAAAGTCTCCATTGCACCAACGGACCTATGCACATAAATGGAAAGACCGCGATGATGAGAATATAAGTCTCCAAAGGACCAATATGAGAAACGCACTATCAAAGATTGACTTACCCGAGGCTTTGAGAAGGTGACGTCAATATCTAGGTTGTTGGAAAGCTCTCTTCAAGGGGAGCAACCTTCCTTCTTGATAAAACTCCATCCAAGCTCCTTCATAAAAACCCTAACTTCAAAACTTCGAGGGATGGAGAAACAATGGTGCCTCATGTGTAGATCCGGCCGCTAGGAGCGAGGTTCCTTCTTTGCATTTCTTGATCCGAGCACGATTTGGCCTTGAAACTCAAGCTCCAAGCCTTGAGCAACAATGGAGGTTGGAGAGAGAAATAGGAGAGGGGAGAGAGCATTTAGGGTTGGAGGAAGAAGAAGAGTTCTGGGCAAAACCAAATTAAGGGACCCTTAAATAGTCCCGGTGGCAAAATGACCAAATTACCCTTAATGAACTAGGGTTTCCTGCAAATCTGTCGACCTTCGTCCGGACGAATGCCAGGCATCGTCCGGACGACGACCCCTAGTCCGGACGAAAGTCACCGTGGTCCGAACTAACATCTTCCCTGCCACCTTCGTCCGGATGACCAATGAGCTTGGTCCGGACGAAACCCATGGTCCGGACGAGGATGGACCATGGTCCGGACGAAACATGCCTGAAGCAAAATCTTCTATCTGCCAAGCTCGTCTGGATGAGCTGAAGGCATGGTCCGGACGACCAGCCCAGCAAACGTCCGAAAAGTGCCCGAAAGGGCCCTGACTCGTCCCGGTGCAACCTCCAACGCTTCTCGAACATCTCACGCGATAAAATATCCTTCTAAGGCTCTCCTACGGCCTTCCATAATGCCACCAACGGGACGATAGATCATTTAATCGATTTAGGAAAAGAAGAATTGAATTAAAAGTGGATTTTAAAATCCAGGTCGTGACACCTCATACCCCTTAAACAAATTTCGTCCTCGAAATTAAGCAGAGGGAAGGGAGGGATAAATGCCCAACCAAACGACCATCACACTCGAAGAATTTCATTTTGAAAAGATAGGATCGATGTCAACCACCACTTTAGCGACAAGGTTGCAAGGTTCAGATTTAGTAGGAAAGTTTCGAGACTTCAATCGGTACACCTGGAATCGATAAGGTGTCAACACATCAACTGAACATACGTATTGGAAAACATTAGATGGTTCACTCACCACCATGATCGCAACGAGCACGCCTTGCGACTAATAGCTGCGAGATTCAGGGAGATCAAGAGTACCTCCCGGTACGACAGGAAAAGCCGACACGGGGCCAAGATTGGAATTGCTAAGCAACGAAAAGGAACTATAGCTTCTTAAACTTAGACTTTCTCAAACGCGAGCAAATTGCTATCTCCTACAACGATTACAACGATCTGGTGAGAGCAAAAGAATATCCATCAAGAACGTCGATGCCCACATGTTAGCTTTACAACTGCGATACAGCGCGCTCTCACGTCATTCTTTTTCCAAGGGTTTTAATTACCAATCACAGGTACACCGAGAAGTGAGGCTAAACCAAGAAGGAGTCAAACTACCCATGGACACGCCAACACATCGATACACCTAACGTCAAAATCTCTGCATGTCGAACATTTGAGGGTGAGTAGCCAACGAAATACGCAATCGCCCCATAGCCCACGAATCTATGCATAGCATTATATATATATATGAAATGTACCAACACTTTCGTGAAAGAAGAAACACAACACAACACAACACACACACATCCTAGCGTGGTAACCGAGTGACCTTAGTGATTTGCCTTGAGATGCCCTGGCCAGTAGCTCTTCTCAAATCAATTCACTACGTCAAACATATATCACGATGTCAAAAAGACTCACACACCCACACACGCCAAAATGTGCATGTGCCGAGCCCAACAACACGGCAAGGCACTAACTCACACCAAGTCTAGACCGCAAGATGTTTCGCAACCAACTTTCCCACGTTTTACCGATCCCACACGTCTTCAGCCCACGAATGCTTTCTATCTCCCGATCACGCTACGAACAACGCACTAACGCAGCGAAAGGGAATGAAACCTCTTTTCCATAAAAGATTTGCACTAGAAGGGAATCTATCGCGTTCAAACAAGTATACACGCCGAAGAGGAACGATCGCACAAACGCGAAATCTTGTAACCCAAAAGGACGAAGCGGTCAACAAGAATCGTCACAACAAGGCAATGGGGAGCGACACGCTCAACCGAGTTTTGCAAGATCGAGTACAACACAATATGATAAAAGGAGAGGTTACGCAAACCTCACAAAAATCGACCACGTAGCATACGAAAGACAAATGCTACGTGCTTAACACGGAGACAACGGTCGCCAACGATAGGATACCACAAAACGGTTTGGAACTCGATCACTGCTCTGCTTCTAAAGTCCAAGATTAGCGAATACTCTATCAACAAAACATTCGAGAAGAAATCTCCCGATGTACGAAAGTAACCGATCGAGAAGCCACACTGGGACTACGACTCCCAACTGCGTCCACGACCCAACGCGTGGAACTAAGGTCTAGGTATGACGATCAACCGGACATGAAAAATCACCATGGAGGAGTACCGACACAAAGAAAATCAAGTGCCACAAAGGGACAACTCCCGATATGGTGTGGACACTAGGATCACCGTCAAGGTCATAAGGAAAAGACCGAGCTTGATAAACATGAACGACTCTTCATGCAACATCGTCGTCCTTCGCATTCGAGACGAAACAAGAACCGACGAGACCGACAATCGAAAAGTCAACACTTGAAGGAATCCCACCAGAGATTATCAAGTTAGTCACAATTCAAGAAAGACATAACTAGAATCTTACTAGCCGATAAAGAAAGAATCATAATCACAACCTTAGAAACACCGCCCCTCCAACAAGCCAAGGTGTGGCTACCAAAAGCGTCGCACAGATTATCAAGCAAGAGTCGAGCAAAAGAATCTATGACCGCACAACACCACAGAACAGGATACGGCTGAACTTGGGAACGACAACGGAATTGTCGAGTAGGACACCTGCTACACGGAGCATCACTGCGCTAAGGCATGACAGGACAGAGACATAACTGTGCCAATGCCCAGCCGAGCACAACGAAACGTCGCAGAACACAAAAACGGAACTTGTCGTCACCTGCTGCGCCGAGCACTAGATGTGCCGCACAAGAACTGATTATAAAACAACAAACGGGCGTGGTTACACGAGATAGGAACTCAACTGGTCGATAAGGAGAAACTAGCACCA
>NMUG010012680.1:0-10302 GCA_002855965.1 Monotropa hypopitys
CAAAGATATTTTGTCAAAAATATATGATAGATTTTTAAATTTTGATGAATTTCCTATATATATAATGTTATTTGTGAAAAAATATTGTTTTGTTATTTTTATCCACTATTATGATATTATTTTTTAATGTCGTCCCGAATAAGCATCAGATCTAAATTCCAAAGGGTGTGGACCCATACCTCGGGGCCCCACACAAATAATCCGAAACGTTGATAAATTTTAAAATAGTGTTTTAAATGAGCCTATAAAAAACTAGTGCAATCGAATAAATGTAAGTACTTCATTCAATTTCATTCAGAAGTTATGCTAAATGACCGATACCGACCGGTACCTCGGGGACAATACAAATAATCTGAGTCGTTGATAAATTTTAAAATAATATCTTAAGTGATCCTATAAAAATTATCACAATCGGATAACTGTAAGTACTTCATCCAATATTATTCAAAAGTTAAGCCTAAATGGCCGGTACCGATCGGTACCTCGGGCCCCGCACAAATAATCCAAACCGTTGATAAATTTTAAAACAATATTTAAGTGATCCTGTAAAAAATTAGTGCAATTGGATAAATATAAGTACTTGATCCAATTTCATTTAAAAACTTAGGCCTATAGGACCGGTACCGTCCGGTAATTTGAATCTCGTCCGAGATGACCGCTACTGACCGATATTGAACCTGTACAAGTGGGTTTGTGGTACCATTTTCTTCAAAATCTGGTATGTACTGGACGGTACGTTATTCAAACCCCTGATATAAAGTATTAATTACATGCACATTCCTCCAGAAACTACCACAGAGATTCACTTCCATTCAAATAGAACTCGCTGGAAAAACGGTTTTACCAAAAGAACGGAGTAGAATCTAGATATCAGCGTTAGTACAATCCAGATCTCTGCATAGAACCATAAATACACAAAAAATGAGGAATCACCTGTTCAAATAGCGATCCAGTTTCTGGTTAGGATTCTCTAATATCCGCGTGTAGATCTGTGCAAGGCGGGACCACTCCTGTTGGATGTACTCGTATTCAATATATGTATCCCAGAGTGGGAAAGATAGGTAATCGGTTCCAACATATGCTAATCCTCGCTCAAGTAGTCTGACAAAAAATGAAAATATATATCATTGTAGTATGAAACATCAGCTTTGCCATGGCAAGCACGTGCACAAATGCGTGGCAGCAGCACTGTTGTTGAACATCAAGGAATAATTCACTGTAATAGCACATGACACTTCAAGGCATAATACACTGCGTTTACCTTCCTGAAACAAATCATACAATGTCCACGAAATAGAGCAGTGACAGAGGCCATGTAGCCTTTAACTTGGACGAGATCTTCCCAGCAGCAATTTGTTAAAGACGCACCTCAGAGTGTCATAGTTAAAACAGCAAAATTCATGGAGAACTACATGGACTATGACATATAGCCCAAGTGGAAAAAGAATGGGGAAAAAGGCCAAAAATGGAATTAAAATTTAACATAAATTCAAGGAGCTACCAAACCCAGTGGCATACACATCAGAAAGGTAATATTTCTGAAGTGCATGACAAACAAACCTTCCACCAGACAAGGGACGAGTCGCTGTAGCAGGCATACAAAATCAAGTTAGAAATCAGGTTACTGCAAAAACAATGAACCAATTCACAGAAATTACCTTCGAATAGTCTCCGGATCTCCATATGTATTTATGGAAAATACACAATAATTCAACCACATGTCCACAGAATATGTCACCCCCTGAACAGCTCGTTCATACACTTCCGAAACTTTGTCTAGAGAACTCAGACGTGACTCGTGATCTGCATACTTCTTCCAATAGCCATAACACAAAGGATACTCTGCTAAAAAAGCATCATAAACTTTTCGGATTTTCATAATATCCTGCACGTGAGAAATAAAATTGATATTGCTCTGGTTGAGAAAGCAGGCCCTCAATGCGACAGATGCATATAGGATATTGCACCAAAAATAGGCAAATAAGTTCACATGCAAACAATCAATCCCACCAATAAAGAATCGGGCAATGGTCCATACAACACCAAAAAAACTAATTTATCCGTAATGAAATAGTAACAATAACCCCACTATGTGATTAGAGACAGAAACACAGAACCCAATGACAAAGGGCCAAGACTTACAACCTTCTAATGAAACACATTGGAAACCACAAGCAGTCCTAAATAACTCAACAAAGAGGAAGAATCAATTCAGTGTCACCGACAATTAAAGAAATCCATTCAATATAATGCTAATATTGTTTCCACTCATTGTGAGACCCCGTGCCACCGTCCTTCACTATACTTTGCTGCTATAGTAATACCCCTTGTCCAATAGAAAATTTAGAAAGAACAAAGTGCAACGGGAAAGGGAAAACCACAAACATCCCAACTGCATCCTAAGGCGGTGTTACGAGAGGACCAAATGAATATTGGTTGGTGCCGCTAATACGTGGCAACAGAATAACTCTCCCACAATATTGACATCTGTTGAAATATACGAATGTATTGTGTATTCTTCTCACATGGAGGAATAATTTATAGACTGAACACATGACAAAATAAAAAAAGAGAATAGAATCTAATTATTCTAATTATTCTACCTACCTAATTTGGTTTGATTACAATATTCCTAATTGATTACAATATATTCTAATTAATTACAATATACATGCTACCATATATTATTGTTTCCAACACTCTCCCTCAAGCTATAGTGTATACATCGTAAACTCCAAGCTTGCGACATATAGTGTCAATGAAAGTTTTGGGGAGAGCCTTCGTTAAAATGTTAGCAAGTTGAGATTCTAAAGTAACAAAAGGAGTGCTGATCTCTTTAGATTCCACTTTTGACCGAATGAGATGACAATCAACTTCAATATGTTTGGTCCCTTCGTGGAATACAGGATTATTAGCAAAATGGATCGCAGTCTGATTATCACAATAAAGAGGAGTGTGACCGTGCACAGGAATCCCAAACTCTTGTAGAAGCGTACGCAACCATGTCAACTCACAAGTGGTGTGAGTCATTGCTCTATACTCTGCTTCAGCACTAGAACGTGCTACCATCAAATGTTTCTTACTTTTTCATATCACAAGATTGCCACTAATAAAGGTGCAATAACCAGTGGTAGAACGACGATCAGCAATAGAACCTGTCCAGTCAGTATCCGTATATCCTTGGATGCAAAGATGACCCAATGATTTGTAGAGAAGCCCACATCCAGGTGCATTTTTAAGATACTTCATGATGCGGACAACTGCTTCCATATGAGGAACTCGATGACAATACATAAATTGGCTGACAATATTAACTGCATAGGAGATATCGGGTTGAGTAATAATGAGATAAATAAGTTTACCCACAAGTCTCCGATGCATCTCAGGATTTTTATCTAAGTCGCCATCTTCAGGTAATAATTTAAGATTAGTCTCTATGGGAGTAGCCATATGTTTAGAACCTAAATAAACTATATCCTTCAAAAGATCGAGGGTGTATTTTTTTTGTGATAAACGGATGTCTGCTTTGGAACGAGAAACATCAATGTCAAGAAAATACCGAAGTTTGCCTAGATCTTTAGTGAGAAAACTGGAACAAAGATGACAAATCAATATTTGACTCCCAATATTGTCGCTCCCAGTGATGACAATATCATTCACATATACCACGAGAATCACAATACCACGAGTGGTCTTTTTAAAGAATACGGAATGATCAGCTTGACTTCGAGTCATATCATGAGACACAACGGTGCTACTGAATTTGCTGAACCAAGCTCGGGGAGATTGTTTGAGTCCATAGATAGATTTGCAAAGACGACACACAGACTCCCCATTGGACTCAAATCCGGGTGGTTGAGCCATATATACTGTCTTAGAAAGTTCTTCATTAAGAAAAGCATTCTTGACATCAAGTTGATGGAGAGACCAATCAAGGGGGGCTGCAAGAGAGAGAACAATGCGAACTGAATTGAGTTTGGCAACTGGAGAAAAAGTCTCAGTGTAGTCAAGCTCATAGGTTTAAGTGAATCCTTTGGCCACAAGACGAGCTTTTAGACGATCAAGGGTACCATTAGGATTGTGTTTGACATAAACCACACAACGACAACCTACAATATGAGCTCCAGAAGGCTTCGGAACAAGATCCCAAGTATGATTCAATGACAAAGCGTGCATCTCTTCTTCCATAGCAGAACACTATTCAGGATGAGAAATAGCCTCCTGATAAGATTTAGGAACAGAAACAGAGGACAGAGGCACAGAAAAAACACGAAAATATGGTGATAAATGATTATAAGAAACAAATTGTGAGATAGGATTCGAGGTACAAGAACGAGTACATTTACGTTGAGCAATAGGTCGATCGAGATCATGATCTGCAGACGCTGGAGGAGATGATGGGATACATAAGGCGGAGCTGTATGAACCACTAATGGAGTAACAACGGAAGAACGACGAACATAGACCTGCGTAAATTAGTCAATACTGGTGGTTGTACCTGTTCACTTTAAAAAGAATAATATGTGATTGTCTCAAATAATGTTACGTCGACACTCACGAAGTGCTTTCGTAACAAGGAACTGTAAAAAATTGGACCATATTTTCGTTCCGCAACCCCATTTTGTTGAGGAGTGGTGACACAAGAGGTTTGATGAATAATACCATGAGTTTCATTAAACTGCGTAAATTGATGAGAAAGATACTCTTGAGCATTATAAGTTCTTAAAATATGTGGTTTAGCATTGAACTGATTGATAATCTCAGCATGAAACTTTGAAAAGACAGAATATTTAAGATTGATCTTTGAGAAGATATACCCAAGTTAAACGAGAGAAATCATCAATAAATATAACAAAATAGAGAGCACCACAAAGGCTTGTAGTGTGCAAAGCCCCCAAAATATCAGAATGAACTAAAGCAAAGGGTTATGAAGATGGTGACTCGGGATGTAAAGGAAAGGAAACTCTGTGGTATTTACTAAATTTGCAAGTATCACAATTAAAAGAAGAAAAGTTAGGTAAATTAGGAATTAGCTTGCGGAGATTGGCAGAAGACGGATGCCCAAGACGACAATGCCACTGATAAGGCGTGATAGTAGAATGTAGAGCAGATGACCTGGAAGAGATTATCGTCTGCTGTTGCTCCTCCTCCTGGAGGTAATACAGTTTGTTCTTCTCATACCCCAAACCAATTATCCTCTGTGTCGTTAGATCCTCAAATTCACAACGAGAAGGATAGAAAAGTATAGAACACTAGTGAGTATGAGAGTTTATGAATGGAAATAAGATTAAAAGGAAAGTGTGGTAGGTATAAGACAGACCGAAAAACAAGACCCGATGAGGAATATGTACCAATGCCACGAATAAGAATTTTAGAGCCATCAACAATTGTAACATAAGAAGGAACAGAAGGGGTAACAACATTAGTCAAAAGAGACAAATCACCTGTCATATGATCGGAGGCACCAGAATCGAGAATCCAAGGAATATTGTGGGTATGAGAAGATGAGTGAAGACAAGTGATACATGAGGCAATATGGGTCGTAGTGGAAGAAAAAAATGCATTAACCCTTTGAATCATATAATCATACTCAGTCTTAGATATCGTAATCTGAGCAGGAGCAATAGCAGATAGCTCCCGCTCAAGTGTAGCGTGATTAGCCCGAGATGGCTTGCCATGAAGCTTCCAACAAAACTCAATATCGTGGTTGGTTGCACCGTAATAAGTACACTTCTGTGTGCCATGATGCCACCGCGTCCTCCACAGCGACCACTACCTTCCGAGTAACTATCACATGTGATTGTAGCGGCTATAGCGACTAGATCTGGAACGAACTGCAACAGTGATGGCTATGGCGAACAACAATAGATCTGGAATAGTGAACAATACCAGTGAACAGATCTTTTCACAGCAACGAGCAGATCTGGAACGAACAACGATGGCTAGCGGTTGTTGAGAGAGGCAAGAGACGAGGGCAAATCTGAATGTGACGACGAGGTTTGTCGGCTGAGCGTAGGCTGATCGTCGCCTAATTGTCGACTGAGGTGGTGGGGACAACGGCTGAGGTGGCGGAGGCAACAACGGCAAGCGGTAAGGCTTGCTGGACGAGATTCGTCTAGAGTCAGCGAGGGTTCCTGGATGCCGATTGAGGGTCGGCGAGGATTATGAGAGGGGTGGTGGCGAGTTGGAGAGAGAGAGAGAGAGAGAGAGAGAGAGAGATGGCAACAAGAGGTGACGAGGGTGGGTCTGGACGAGTTTGGGTTTCTGGAATGGGGTCGCCGGATGCTGGCGAGAGACGGATGAGCGTCTCTGGATGCTGGCGAGAGACGGATGAGCGTCTCTGGATGCTGTCGAGATCGCTGGCTGGCGAAGGGTAAGAGAACGATGAGACAGACCGGCGAAGGTGTGGCGAGCGGTGACGAGTTGAAGACCGGCGAAGGCGAAGAAGTTGGCGAGTTGAAGTCCGACAAAGAGAGAGAGAGAGAGAGAGAGAGAGAGAGAGACGAACTGAGATAATGTGTTGATTGTCGGATCGAGAGAATGAGAGATCTCGTCAATTGACGGTGAGGCGATGGAGATGGCGCTGGCGATGAGTGGCGGGGCGGCTGATGATGGCGCCGGTGAAGATGTCTGTGATGAGTGGCGGAGGCTGTGTTGTTTTTAGAGTTTTGGCTGCTTGGAGTTTGGGCTCCAAACAGAACATAATTTTAAAAAAACGAGAAAAAAAGGAGTCATGTTTCTGAAACTCGCTCTGATACCATGTTGAAATATTCGAATGTATTGTGTATTCTTCTCACATGGAGGAATAATTTATAGACTGGATACATGACAAAATAAGGAAAGAGAATAAAATCTAATTATTCTAATTATTCTACCTACCTAATTTTGTTTGATTACAATATTCCTAATTGATTACAATATATTCTAATTGATTACAATATACATGCTACCATATATATTATTGTTTCCAACAACATCATTGCCATAGTATCTTGTTCTCTCAAGCATTTTAAGTGTTATAGGTATGTAGTTTTATTTGCACCTCCGTTTTAGTATCTATGTAAGTCATCAACTCAACTGCGTCCCACTCGCACTACGGAGGAAAAGCACATATATCCTCACTTCATTGATAGTGTTTGGATCAATTTTCCCAACTCTCACAAGAATGAAGCACTTCCTTTCCTCTCTTTTCCCTCTTGTTCCTAATAGTCCATAGTGTTCTTAAATTTATGAACATAACCCCAGAAAAGTCCAAAATTATACTTACTCTTATTAGAAAAACTGAATGTGTATTTCTCTATGATTTAATTACAAATACCAGACTGAGTATAAATAGCCAAAAGACGCAATCAATCCTACCATAAATCAATCTAATCAAATCCCTAAATTATGCTAATAAAATCCTAAATTACGGAACACTATCTAAATTATGGGATACACGGAATATATACAATAAGATACATTCACATCCCCTCAAACTCGGGATGTGACACGAGAGCATTGAGAGTTTGTTAAGGAAGCAATGGAAATGTGCATCAGTGTGAGTCTTCGTGAAGAAGTCTGCTAAATGTTGCGTAGAAGTGACAAACGGTAGAGCAATGGTGTCAGACTGAAGGTGTTGCCCAATGAAGTGACAATCAATCTCAATATGTTTTATGCACTAATGGAAGACTGAGTTGTGAGCAATCTGAATATCACTCTTATTGTCACAATAAAGAGGCGTAGGAAAATCAATAGAGACACCCATATCTGATAGAAGCCAACAAAGCCAGTCAATCTCTAAAGTGGCATGAGTCATGGCACGCTATTTGGCTTCAATAGTAGAGTGAGCAACAACATATTGTTTTCTAATTTTTCAAGAGATAAGTGAATCACCCAAAAAAACACAAAGACAAGATGTATACTTGCGGTCGCCAACATTTCCAACTCAATCAGCATCATCATAAGCCCGAAGAGTCAAGCTCGGAGTAGAAGATAGCAGAATACATTGATGGGAAGTACTACGAATGTAGCATAGAATCTGAAGTAAGGCTGCCTAATGTTTAGACCGAGGGGCGGAGACATGCTAACCACATGAACAACATATGCAATGTCGGGCCAAGTTACTATAAGATAGACCAAACATCCCACCAACTCGCGATATTCGATAGAATCCTCAAGGAGAACAACATCGGAATCAAGAAACTTGGCATGCAATTCAAGAGGAATATCAACAGTTTTGGTGTCAATCAGATGAGCATGAGCAAGTATATTAGCGACATATTTGGATTTGGATAAGAGATACCCCTTAAGAGAGGAAGCAACTTCAATACCAACAAAATACCGAAGAAGGCCCAAGTTTTTCATTTCAAATTCCTGAAATAAATGTTGTTTCACAACATCGATAGCAACAGAATTAGAACCAGTAATAATCATGTCATCCACATAGAGCAGCAGAAGAACTAAACCATGAGTTGTGCGAAGGATAAAAAGTAGAGCAGTGCATACTAGGTTGAAAACCAATCTGAATAGCCACATCCTGAAATCGGGCATACCAGGCACGTGAGAATTGTTTTAAGCCACCAGGAGAAGGGCATATATAAACTTTTTCAGAAAGACGCCCATTAAGAAATATATTTTTCACATCCATATGATATAATGGCCACTGGGAGACGGCATCAATAGAGATCATAGTGCGAACGGTGGTCATTTTTGCGACAAGAGCAAACGTCTCGTCGTAATCAATCCTATATTCCTGAGAAAACCCCTTAGCAACTAAGTGTGCTTTTATATCTCTCCAAACAGTCATCAGAATGAGTCTTGACCTTGTAGACCTATTTGCAACCAATGAGATTTTTGCCATCTAGTAGTGGAACCAACTCTCAAGTGTCAGATTTAATAAGAGCAATAAGTTTGGTATTCATGGCATCCACCCAATGAGGATCACTGCATGCCTCTTTGTAGGACCTATGCTCAAAGGAAGAGTGTATACGAGACAGAAAAGACTGATAGGATAACGAAAAACAGGTGTTAGAGAAACTAAACCTTACTGGGGTTTGCAGTTTTCACGGAGGTGATATCGGTGAGCAGGTGGATCAGGGGCTGTCAAGTCAGACTAAGAGCCGGAGAATTGGGAGCTGGTGGAAGAGGTGTTGTACAACATCGAGAGTAGGTCATAGGGAATGGAGAAATAGGTTTCCAAAGAGGAGGGGGGAAGAGGGGGTGTAGTTGAGGAACTGGGAGCAGCATAGATATCAGACACCTAAAGAGTGGAGGTATATTCTTCGACAGAAACATCTTTGGGGAAAGGGTAGATACAAATCAAATCCTCCTTGGCTACCGGAGCAGTCTTGGGAGGGAGAGTGAAGTAGGGCAGACGCTCAAGAAATGTGACATGCCTAGAGGTACAGTTTTTTAGTGACTAAATCATAGCATCGATAACCTTTCTGATTAATACCATACCCCAAAAAGACACACAAGACACAACTGGCACTGAGATTAGTACGATCTTTCTTGGGGAGAAGGACGAAACGGATACAACCGAATACACGAAGAAGGGAATAGTTAGAAACCTCACCATACAAATGCTCATACGGAGAGCTCCCAGAAAGAAGAGGAGTAGGCATTTGATTCAGAAAATAGATTGCAGTGAAAATGACCTCCCCCCAAAATACAAAAGAGATAAGAGATGACAATAGGAGAGACCGAGTGGTGTTAAGAATGTGACGGTGTTTTCGCCCAGCTCTACCATTTTGAGCAGGAGTGTTAAAGCAAGAGGATTGATGAACAGTGCCATATGTTTCCAGGAATGCAACAAACTCAGAAAGATTGTATTCCACGCCCAAATCAGACTGAAGAACTTTAATGGATACAGAGAATTGGGTTTTGAACCATAGCATGAAATATACGATAAACAAAAGGATGTTGTTGATATAGGGGATGACTCTGTCGAAATATCCAAATTTCCAAGATATAGAGATCACCAACTCTGTGGTCGGTCCTGGTCTGCTTCTTGGACACCCGATCATGCGCAACACAACCAGAAGAGAAAAAAAAGGACGTCAGAGCCGAAGTCAGATAGTTGGCTAATCAAAAGAAGGGTTAAAGTTAACTGAGAAACATAAAATACATCAGGAATAGATAGTAAACAGGAAGCAGTCGACTGAATAGAACCAACATATTTTACATGCATGGGAGAGCCATTTGGCGTGGCAATACGAATAGGAGAAACAGGGTTAACACGATCACTAAGGATGGACAGATCATGAGTCTTATGATGAGAAGAGCCAGAGTCAAAGATCCAAGTGGTGGGTAAGATACCTA